>CAIGRB010078356.1:95601-128164 GCA_903798255.1 Fraxinus quadrangulata | reverse complement strand
CCCCAATTAATTTTCAAAAATATAGAAATTCAATCCTTATTTTAGCCAGTGATAATCAATTTTCGATAAAGAGAACAAATTTTATATAAGAATTCATTGAATTGAAGAATCTTCTAATTCATCATTGAATGTTCGAATTCGCAATTTAGCATCATTATTGATCCAGTGATGATTCAGCTGGTTATACCAATTAATAAAATCAAATTGAACTTCTGATTCAATATGAGATATAATTCAATTATTTATTTCGAAGAATATAATTAAACATTATATAATCATATATCATTCAAGTAATCAAACTAATCAATGTTTTCATGACATTAATTGCATGTTGTCATTCAGGGACAAACATGAATTCAAAATGATACATTTTTCGAAACATGTGCTACTTCGAGAGTACGTTGTATTTGTCATAGCTCATTCAAAAGCAATATGTTAATATTATTATGAAATATTGAAAATTATAATTCATGTTCTTCAAGAGCAAATAATATTTTTTTGGAATGTGAATTTTGACGTTGTGCAACTTCAGAGACAACAATTATTTATTATTTCGAAACATTAGCTCTTCAGGAGCCATATATTTGCTTATTCAAAAATAAAATATCAATGTTTTTCTAAAATATTGGAATTAGAGTGTCATGCTCTTCATGAGCAATAACATATTTTTATTTGAACATATTCCGAACAGGTCAGAGATTTACTCACTAATAGTTTGAAATCTTGCAAACGAAAGTGCGTCAACTCATAGCAGGCTTTGGGGAGAACTATAGTCCTCTGATGATCAAATTTTTCCGTTAATTTTTTCCAAAGAACATGTTAATCTTTTTTTAGTGAAATATTCAATTTTCAATTCACCATGAAGACGACGACGAAGAAAGATGAGTGCTTTGCACGATCCCGCATGAATTCTTTGTTTCCTTCTTTTATTGTCTCTCAAAACTTTTGAAACCAGATGGATATCAGCATCGAGTATTCATGACAAATAGTTTTTGTCAGATATGTCAAGTACAACAAACTGAAGTTTTGTTATGTTTTCCATTTGATTGACTACACAATAAAAAAATAAAATTAGTTTCGAAGAATATGATTAATCACTGTATAATCACATAATAAATAATCAAGTGTCCAATGTCAACATGACATGAGGTATATGTTTTCTTTCAAGGATAAACAATGAAATAATATATTATTCGAAACATATGCTATTTCGAGAGCACATTGTATTTTGCTATTATTTATTTAAGAATAATATGTCAATATTCTTATGAAATATTGAAAATTATAATTCTTACTCTTCATGAGCAAATAATATTTTTATAGAACATCAATTTTAATGTTGTGCTATCAGGAGCAACAACGAAACTAATATTTAGGAATATTAGCTCTTCTGGAGCTATGTATTGTTTATAAAGTTGTACTTTTTCAGGAGCAACAACAATTAAGAATAAATTCAATAATTGATATTTTATTATTAAACATAAAAAACGATAATAAAATATTCAATTACACATCACAATGAAAATATTAATTAATTTATAAATACGTTAAATATTGACTTGAATTAGTTGAGTGGAAAAAATAAAATTGATACTTATGACATGCAGAAACCCATTCACATATTACGACCGGAATTTCATAAACCAATTATAACGTGTTTTAAAGCAGAAGGAGAAGCAACCTGATAACTTATTTCAGAAATTGATTAACGTGCAAAAGTTGATTAAATCGGAAACAAAAATATGGACGTTACCTTGGGTACGCATATATATAATTAAAATAATTGAATTGGCAAAAACCAATGAACGCACAAAAATTAATTGACATTAGCACAAGAAGTTGGGATGGGTACAAGAAGCTAATTGTGGCAGACAACAGCGTTGGCAGAAACCAAATTTGTTCACGTAAACATAGCGAAAGCAGTATATGGATTTGACATAATGATACACACAAAAGATTTCAAATAAACAAATATTTTGTAGGAATTGATTGCCACCGAATTGATTATGCTTCAACAGATTATATGTCACCAAATTGATTTTGGTAAACGTAAGATGATTATGCTTAAAAGAATCACTACGTTCACTAAGTTTTAAAGAATTAAAAAGTGAGAAAATGAGAAGACGGAATAAAAGTCAATATACTCGTGTGTATTATAATGAGAACCAAATCCCCATATTTATAAGAAATGAATATGGATACATATGGTAATAATAATTAGGACTGTAGGGGTATAATTGTCATTCACCAACAACTAATTATTTACAACACATACACAATTACATACAATAAAATAAACACTTCATACATTTATTCTTTTATGGAGTATATAGGTGATCAATCGTCACATCCATCTTGTGTCATCTTAAATTCCCGTAAGATCATTTATCTCTAAATAAAGAACCCGAATGTCCACCGACAATTCATGCATAAATTACTGAATATAAAAGTTTAAGAAAACGAACCACTTACACAAAAATATCTTATCTTGATTTTTAAAAGATTGGAAATAATAAAATATTACACGTAAAAGATCTTCATTTTTCTATTTTTTTTTATCATTATCTCTCTACTGTGGCTTTCTTTATTTTCTGTGGTGAAATAGTGAGAATTCTTATGATATTTATAGTTGAAATTCTCAATTAAGTTTGTATACAACTAAAATTTAAAACGATGTATATAATGATTTTGGATAAGAATTGATTTCAAAAAATAGAATAATGATTACTTTTAAACTCTATCAAATTAAGATTGCAATCAACTATATCCAAATCATAAAAGGACTGTCATTATCAAAATCAACATTTANCATTTCGATCCATTTTTATCCAATTTCTCAATTTAAATAGTGAAATGACGAATATACCCTCCTATTTAAATAAAAAAACTAAAGAATTAATTGTAATCACAATCCCAATATTTTTAAAAAAATATAAACGAGTCCCCAATAAATTATTAAAAAAAATTTTATTTTTTTTTGTAATAAGTGCAATGAGTCCCAATTAAATTTATTTAAAATTTTAAAAATTAAAAAGTGCAAACGAGTCCTAAATAATTATTTAAAAATTTAAATTTAAAAAATATATTTTTTATTTAAATATGAGGGTATATTTATTGTTTCATTATTCTTTATTGAGAAATTGGATGAAAATGATGGTTTACACAATCAAATGTGTAATTAAAAGTGAAAATGCCAAAAAATGAAAAGTAATGACTTTTTCGCAATAACGGTGAAAGATAGAGACACTATGTACTAATTACCCTTTTAATAATTTATTTGTGACTCATTTGCTCTTTTTAAAAAAATTTGAAACTATGATTGCAATTAATTATTATTTTTTATTTAAAGAGAAAAGTATATTCGTCATTTCACATTTTTAATTGATGAAATATATGAAAATGTCATTTTGCGCAATGAAATGTGAAAATAATGATGAAAATGCAAAAAAAATGAAAGGTATGGACGTTTTACAAAATAACGATGAAAGGTAAGAACGTCATGTGCTAATTACCCGTATTAAAATGTTAGAGATATGACTTGTACAAGTATTACTGGTTGGATTACCTAGACGAGTTTACCCTGTATATTTTTTTTGTTGAGAAAATTACATGTCATACATCATTTTAATAAATTATTAAAATATTACATCACAACATTTTTAACATCATATTTACAACAATAAAGTTGTATAAATAGAATGTTAAAAATTCAACAAAAATATCATCTAATTTAAGCTGCCCCTGTATTTCACGCCTCCAAAACAATCTTTCTAATTCATACCCAATAATTCCCAAATCATCGTTCTCAACACAAGCCCAAAATTAACCATCATCGCATGATCCCCACAAATTCACCTTCTTCATGATTTATGGCCCAAAAAACATTCAATCCATATTCTGAATCATCAATTTCATAATTTGGAGATTCACCCGAACCTAATTTGCCGTTCAAATATGACCTCGAACAATTGGAAAAAAAAAAAAAAAACAGCTTGAAATGATTCTTCGCTGACAAGATCAATGCGGAATACAGAAATAACTAGAAGAATGATGAAGCCACACCTACCAAAGCAAAAATAAACACTGGTGTACCTAAGTTTCTTCAAACCTGAAAGGATACAAATAAGAAACATTTTGATGTCGTCTAACCCAATGCACCATTTTATAATGGACATGAATTTCGCAATTCCAATATGCGTACCAATCTTTGTAATGTGAAGAATAACTAAAAAACCCATACATCAAACACATACGGTTGTTCGAATTGTGTAGAGGAATTTAGAATTATATATATAAAATCGTAATAACATGTGAAACAAATTGATATATTCATCGATTAATTCACACAGTAATTCAATTAATTAAATCTGAAATGTACTCTATCATACGAGACTAATGTATATTAGAACACCAAATGTATGATGTAACTGACATAGAAGAGATTATTTCATACATTGATTTTGATCAATCACGTAGATGAGAGCTGATAACATAGAGGAGGATTCCAACTATATTTGTAGAGTAGTTTTTTTTTTCTCATTTACGAATTTTGCAATTCCAATATTCGATCAATCTACGTAACATGAAGAATAACTAAAAAACCTATGCTTCAAACACGTACAGTTATTCAAATTGTGTAGATGAATTTAGAATTATTCATATAAATTCATAATAACAGGTGAAACAAATTGATATATTCATAGGTTAATTCACATAGTAATTCAATTAATTAAATTGGAAATGTACTCTATCCTACGAGACTAATGTATATTAGAATGTAATTGACACATAAGAGATTATTTCATACACGATATCGTTGATTTCGATCAATCGCGTAGATGAAGACTGATAACACGGAGGAGGATTCCAACTATGTTTGTAGAGTAGTTGTTTCCAATTTTGAATTTAAGTTACGAATGGAAAATATGAAAATTATGTAGTTCAGTAAATTTGGTATAAATATTATAGCAATGTAATATATAATAATTTTAAATACAGTGATAATATTTTATGATTTTTTTTAAATGGGTATATATATGATTTTTTCTTTTATTATTATTTTTTGCATTGGGCCGAGTCTGTGTATTTTAACCGGCCAGACTATGAAGATATTGGGCTTGAACGAAACCCACTCATTCGGTCAGAGTTAAACCCCTCCTTTCCTCCCACTGATCCGGCTAGAGTTAAACCCCTCCTATATATTCTTTCGCCCTCGCTGGTTCAAGGCGAACACAGGAAAATCCTTCAGAATTTGACAATGGCTACCACTTCAAATAGCCAAGCAGTAAAATCTTTGAATACAGGCCCCGGTCGACGTCGCTTTACTGTAAGTTCCTTGATTAATTATATAATCTTCGAATCATATCCGTGCCTATGTTTGTTTTAGGGCGTGTTTGAAACTCGAAATTATTGAATAATAGTTGTTTTATTTGTCTGGGTGCAGTTCAAGTCGTTCTTGCAAAGAATAGAGGAAATTGACATTGATGTATACAGAAGTCTCGACCCATTGAAAGCCGAGCCCTCCGAAGGCTCCTCCTTTTTCCGTGACTGTATCATAGAATACAGAGTACGCATATATTGTATTTTTATTAAATTTGTTGGCTTATTTCAAGTTTCGGTGTTAGCGGGTTGTTGATGAATATAAGCAAGTCCTCCTCACTTATGCCATATATGGAATGAGATATAAAATTAAGAAAGATGTAAAGCCGTACAACTTATCGTGTTTACGTAATTATGATTTTATTTGAGCTTTTTGGTTGTTGGGTTCCTGGAATTGTTGTTTTGGTGCTTGAATGTGAAAGAGAAATTATGAGCACTCCTAGTCATTTGTGTAAGGCTTTGTTAGTTAATAATGGAGAAAGTTTGTGCTTAGCGAGGACAGCATGAGGTTTTAAGTTGTTATATAATCGGTAGTTGTGCTCACCGTGCAACTTTAAAGACTTGTTTGTGTCTTGGCACCTATTCACCCCGCCTGTGCATCGCCACGATACTACACTCACCTTAATATGAGTCCTCTGTAATTCTCAGTTTCTATCCTTTAAAAAATACATATATATCTTGTTGAATACAGATGCAGTCAGATTTGGGTGGGAATGTGTAATCAATGCATCAAAAAAATTGGTCTGGCATAAATGGTTCGGCTATCTAGACGTGTATCATTTGGTGGATACAGGGACCTACAAATGGATTGTAATAGCTCATTACTTTTTTCTATCATTTAAGTTTTTTAGTACAGAATGACAAATTGGAACACCTTTAATGGCAACATAGTAGCTCGGTATCAACTAATAATTTCTACACTATATCGACAAGATAGATGTTTCCCCATATAACATATTGCCTGTCTATCCTTTTTGCAACAGTAATTTCTTTCGGTTTCTGTAATTTATAATTCATCGTTCCCTCATTCTTTGAATTATCACTGAAATTATGAACTGCATGTAAAGGCATTCTTGTTGCATCCATATTACAGCCATGTCTTACTGCACTTATAAACTCTGTTATGACATGCTACTTATGTCTATGTCATAGAAATATCTTAAAGCGTCTTACTGCACTTATGAACTATCTGTTCTGACATTCTACTTACGTCTATGCAATAGAGTTGGTAGAGTCTGGTTCAGGCAGCTCACAATTTAATTCTAAAGGAACACAACGTTTATCATTTTTAAATTGTCAATATATAGGTTTGGTCATGTATACTAAAATTGCATTTTACATGTCTATATTTTTTGCACTNGAGCTTTTTGGTTGTTGGGTTCCTGGAATTGTTGTTTTGGTGCTTGAATGTGAAAGAGAAATTATGAGCACTCCTAGTCATTTGTGTAAGGCTTTGTTAGTTAATAATGGAGAAAGTTTGTGCTTAGCGAGGACAGCATGAGGTTTTAAGTTGTTATATAATCGGTAGTTGTGCTCACCGTGCAACTTTAAAGACTTGTTTGTGTCTTGGCACCTATTCACCCCGCCTGTGCATCGCCACGATACTACACTCACCTTAATATGAGTCCTCTGTAATTCTCAGTTTCTATCCTTTAAAAAATACATATATATCTTGTTGAATACAGATGCAGTCAGATTTGGGTGGGAATGTGTAATCAATGCATCAAAAAAATTGGTCTGGCATAAATGGTTCGGCTATCTAGACGTGTATCATTTGGTGGATACAGGGACCTACAAATGGATTGTAATAGCTCATTACTTTTTTCTATCATTTAAGTTTTTTAGTACAGAATGACAAATTGGAACACCTTTAATGGCAACATAGTAGCTCGGTATCAACTAATAATTTCTACACTATATCGACAAGATAGATGTTTCCCCATATAACATATTGCCTGTCTATCCTTTTTGCAACAGTAATTTCTTTCGGTTTCTGTAATTTATAATTCATCGTTCCCTCATTCTTTGAATTATCACTGAAATTATGAACTGCATGTAAAGGCATTCTTGTTGCATCCATATTACAGCCATGTCTTACTGCACTTATAAACTCTGTTATGACATGCTACTTATGTCTATGTCATAGAAATATCTTAAAGCGTCTTACTGCACTTATGAACTATCTGTTCTGACATTCTACTTACGTCTATGCAATAGAGTTGGTAGAGTCTGGTTCAGGCAGCTCACAATTTAATTCTAAAGGAACACAACGTTTATCATTTTTAAATTGTCAATATATAGGTTTGGTCATGTATACTAAAATTGCATTTTACATGTCTATATTTTTTGCACTTACACTTCGAGGAATTTCTTTCTTATGCAACTTCTGTTATTGGGTGGACTGCAGGAATTGAACACTGCAGAGGATTTTATTTCATTTTATGAAGAAATGTTCCCTTTGGTACAAACACTGCCACAAATCATATTGCAGAAGGAATTGATACTCTCTCATCTTCTTTCTAGACTGAAAATGAGAGGGAGATTATCACTTGAACCCATACTAAGGTATTGTAGCAAATTAGTAACCAGTTACATGCTGTACAATCATAATGAGTAATGATCCATATTCTCTATTACTTCTTAAATCGTTGTCTTTCATCATCTGGTCTCACAGTTGATTTATTGTATTATATCGTCAAGTGTACCCATTACAAATTTCATTCAATCAAATCATCAGCAGTTGCCGATATTTCGATAGAAAATAGAAAGTAATATGAACAAAAAAAGGGAAAGAGATCTAAAAGATCTTTTTCCTAAAATTCCCTTTTAGTCCACTTACTATTATACCTTCCCTCAATGAAGTACGTGCGTAAAGATTGCCTTTTTTTTTGCATGCTTGCTGACTGTATGACTTGCGTAAGCATGATCAGTGTAGTTTATCCTGAAACTTCTTAGTCAAGAAAGTTTCTATGAAATATGATTAGTTTTGTTATTTTTCTTTTCTTGCCAACTGAGTGCCTTCTGATTTAGGACCCATTTTTAAGTCTGTGGTGCACTCTAACGAGAGACAACACTGATATTTTTGACCGCTATACGCCTCTTGGGGTTTCTAGGTTAGCATTGCATCGGTGGTCATTTGTTTTGGATTTGGCATGGATGTGGTATCTTGTGCCACTGTATTCTTGACCGATAAGTAGAGGAGAATGGAGTGTGTTAACTGGGTCCTAGTACGTAACTATGCATTCCTTTTTGGTCAAACAAACTGTCCATTGCTTCTTGGTCGCACTTTGCTTGCATTCTTGGATATTGCATTCTGAAGAATAAATCATTGAATTTGATATTTTTGAACAGTCTTTCACCGTTTTGATATTGATATTCAGAGATATTGCTAGCTACATAATTGAAGATATCACATGTCAAATATTTATAGAAAGTCATTTATAAAAGTTGGAATTCCCTGGGGAATTGCTGCTATATCATCTGATTACACATTTGTGCAAGGAGATTTTGTTTCTTCTATATTGGGAGTCGGGGTAGAGGGAACCGTATGGGAAATATGGAAGCTGTTGTATTACCGTATCCGTGGTGTGTTCTTATTGTTCCAAATGAAACTTGATACATTTAGCCAATCTGCATTCACTAGCCAAGTGAACATTTAACTGATTCCATGCTTAATTTTAGCCTTTGTAATTTGTATAGTTGATAGCTTTTGGCAACGAAGATTACAATAACATATGATAAATTGTTATTATTGAATTGATTATAAATCTGCAAATTCAAATTTTCCATTTTACATGCATTTCTGTTTATTATTCCTAAAAATCATGGTGTTTATGGCCGCAGGTTGATTGCTGCTTTATCTAGAGATCTTCTGGAAGATTTCATACCGTAAGTTCCTCTTTCTGAATTTGTATCTTTATTAATGCATTTTCTTTTTCTTTCTAATTAATATTTTTTATTACTTTTGCTTTCTAAATAATCTCTCTTTTTTAGTACTCGTTCTTTCTTTCATGCTCAAGCTTAAAGTGCTGTTGCATTTTATCTGTGTTTGTATGATTAAATATCTTGAACAGTTTTAGTCGGTGAAAGGTAAAAAGTGAGAAATGAAATTTGGGCATTTTACTTTCTTTTATGTAAAGTTAAATCTCAAGGATCCAGAAATATAGGCACGGTATAAAAATTAAAATAATTTCCGTAGATACAGAAGAGTAATAGCCCAAAATAAAGCACTAGTTCAGGAAGTTCAATGATATTGCAATCTTAAGCAAGGGGAAAACAAAGAAATAGCAAAAGATGATTTGATATCTGGGGTAAAGTATTTTTAAGTCCGACCCTCCTCTTTGACCTTACAGCCCCGTCTGCAGCTTGTATTATGAGGCAGATGCCTCAGATTTTGATTTGGGTCCTTAAAGGAGTTTCAGTGCTTCCTGAGACCTAGAAATGGGTCCTCCCGATAATCATACTTCTTCACCTATAGCTATGCCCTTCTGTTGTTTCCTTTTGGCCTTCAATTTATTTCTTAATCAAATATGATTTGTACCTATAATTCTGGTTTCTTGATGTAATTATAATTTTGCCCTGAGTCATTACGGGGCGCCATATTTCAATTCAATGTTACTGAGGAAGTGGCCAGGCATCAATATTTCCTTGATGTTGATTATAGAAACAATGTCTACACCTCCAAGTTAGGCTTCGTAGATAGCGTTGTAATACTGAGCAAATTAAAATGATACCTTCGAAATTAATTTACCCTAAGCCTTTGTTTGACGACCATTAAAATGAATTGAATAGTGATTTTTTGGAGATTGTCAGTTAAAAAATTGGAAAAAGTTTTGAATTTACGTGCAAAATATTTTATTTTGAGAATGAAAATGAATTTGAGAAAAAAGAGTTTTGTTTTAATGGTTGTCAAACAGGGGCTAATTTTTATTAATTTGATATTTCTTGTACCTTTTGACCTTACAGCTTTCTCCAAAGGATTGCTGATTCTTTGACATCTCTTCTTGAAAGTGGTGCTGATAGAGAACCGGAAATCATTGAGCAGGTCCTGGATTGTCCCTCAGTTGAATGCAATTCTGTTTGTGATAGTTTATTAAAAATCAAATGAATTCTAAAGCTGTGTTTTTTTTTGCAGATTTTCACATCATGGTCCTATATTTTGATGTACCTGCAGAAGTATCTTATCAGACATGTTGGTCATGTCTTAAGGTAGTTATATTGTTTGTTTGTTTGTTTTTTTTTTGTCCAGAAAGAATAACGGCAACCTTGTTAGACAACCAAAATATATCTGTTATGAACTTCAAGTTTTTTCTGCTTGTTTTTCATTTTTGGCAAATTGGTGTTGGGCAGCTTGGAGTCTCAACACCAGAGGAGTGAGAAAATCACTGTATTAATCTTGAGTTCAATCTTATAAATCCTTTGGTTTTTTATCTTTGATATATAAGAACATTTCCTGGTACAGAATTTGTAACTCCACCTCAATGCTACTTCTCTGGTTTGAAGGGTTATGGCAAAAAGAGACTTTATTTTTTATTTTTTTTCCTTCGAGAAAGTACTACTAATTCGAAGTCGAAGGCATTCTGCTATCAGGTTACAGTGTTCTATGTATATCAATTGCACGAGAACATGCACACCCACTTAGAATACTTCACACTATGTCAATGATGGTGTACAACTGCAAGTACATTTTTGGTGATAGAAAATGAAGTATAGTTGACATTGACCACATCTCGATAAGCCTTTTCCTGAATATGAAGTTTTAGAAGTGGCGACATCGAGTGTTGAGGACGAATCTTAAGGACCTCATAGATGTGTAATGTTGTTTCTTCAGGAATGTTGGGGTTTCCAAACTTTTAAACAAAAAATTGGTGTATAGAAAAACTTGAGATGATATATACAACTCTATATAGTCATAAGTCCCTGCCCCTCCTTTTTATGCGAATACTTGAGTACCTGTGTTTTATTCACTGTGATTGTTTTGGGTCTTGATGTAATATTTACTCTTTCCATGAGCACGTGTTTTGAGAATGTTTCTCTTTCTCTGATTCTGATTACGACTCTGTCTTGGTCCCTCAGCATTACAGTAAAGTTAAGATACTACCCCAGGGACTATGTTCGAGAATTCATGGCAGAATCAGTCTCATTCTTATTAAGGAAAACACCCATTCAGCAGCTAAAACAAGGTTTGGCTTCCTGTTATAAGTCACTTGCCTATTTGTTGAGATAAGGGCAATTTAATTTTGTATCATTTTGTGATTACTTATTTTATCATGACTAAATCAGGACAGAAATATATCTATCCTATGTATTTGCCAAAAGTAGTGCATGCATTTTTTTTTTCTCCAGATGCATTTGTGTATATTCACCAAATGCTTCAGTTTTCGCTTTTCGGTATTACCTGGAAATATGTATAAGCGCAATGCAATTTTAATAACGTACTTCTTTTGGTCATACATAATTGAATAGGTCTCAACATATCTGCTACAGCCTATATGTAACTGGGACACCACTTTGTTGCTTTTTTGACAAAATTAATCTTTCCTTTTAAAATATTTTTTTTCCTTCTGAAATGTTAAGGCAAGCCCAATTAATTTTGATAAGGTGGTACACGACTTATAATCGCCACACATGTACAAATTCTTCTGTGTTTATCGTGTGAAACAAGGAAGACAAACACACTTTTCTTTCTTTAATGCTTAGGCTGAATTCAACCGTAGTCTTCCATGAGGCTATATCACACTTATATTATTTTGACCCAATACATGATTATTAATATCAAAATTGAAACAGATATTACGAATGCTATGCTTGAAGTTGTAGAGGAACCATCAGAAACAAGAAAATCGGGAGTCAGTTCATTACTGTCACATGCTATGAGAATAACTTCGTCAAGATTGCATTCTAAGACAGAAACGATATTGCCGCTACTGTTGGACAACTCCTTTTTTGAAAATCAAAGTGTGGAAGGTACGCTTTCTAATCGCAATAAGCAATCCTCTTCGCTTCTTTTAATATTTAATCTCAACATTTGCATGCATACCCAGGCGCAACCACGATTCTTGAAGTTTTGATTCTGACCTTTCAAAGATTATATGCCGAGCTAGATCCTGAAGGGTTGCATTCTATGTGGAAATGCTTATGCAGCAAAATAGCTGATTGTGTGGCTAATGGCAACTCATTGCACCTTAGTCGGCTTCTGTCCCTGCTTATATCCACCATGCAAAATGATCATGCACAGAAAATCTCTGGTAGGCTTTGGCATACTCTTGGTTTCTTAGTCCTCTGCATTGCACTTACTCTGCCCACATCTAAAGATTTTTTATGTTGTACAGATTACGAGCAAATGCTTCAACTAGTCAGTCTGCTTGTGCAGACTTTTGTTCTGCCTCATCTCGCTGTCGAGGCAGTGGACCAATCATCAGAAATCATTGATAAAATTTTGAAGTTGATGCTTTGCATTCTTGATGGTCTCTGCAATCCAAAAGTCAAGATGGATTTGATGGGCCTTTCTTCACAGTGGGGGCCAGTATTTGACTTAAGGAATCAAAGGTATTGCTTTTAATGTAACTTCCCCATACATTTCAACCGAGTCTTTAACCGTCAGCATTTCCTGCCAACCCTGACCATTACCCTGACCCTGACCTCTTGCTTTCTGTGTGAATGCCCACTTCTGTTTGGGTTTCAGTTTGCTGACTTTCATTGGAGATCTTCTATCGAAGGACCCATGCATTCTCCGTGTTTTTGGAACTAATATATTAAGGTAATGTTGATACTGTACTTTTTTTTGCCGATACTGTACTTACAATGTTGTTCCTTTGAATAATATTGTATATGAAAGGTCTATGTCTATTATTTTGGTTAGTTTTTTATTTTAGTATTTTTACTGATTTCAGTGCATTCAGTAATTTAGTAGAAGGTCCAGAGGATGATGTTATAAATTTATTGCTAAGTTTCTGTGAGAAAATGGAAGGGCAGAGCTCTGCCTTCTATGATGTGAACTCCAGTGAAAATCTTTCGAGACTTCGTATCTTTCTTCGTGAACGTATCAGTTACTGGATTGGAATAATCTCGAGTGCTATTAAAGGATCTAATGAAATTCAAGAAAATAGGTTGCCTGTCCTATGGGGTGTTATTGGGTGCTATCCTCACGTGGCAGGTGCCGAAGAAAATCCATCCTTACTGATGACCTTGATAAAGGCAATGGATGAACTTCTGATGACCGAAATAGGTAAAACATTTTCTCTGATATTGTTAAATTCTTTTGTCGCATATTTTATTTGGAAAAAAGTTTTTGATCGGTTGCAAGTGAAGAGATTGTTTGTAAATCTATCTGTTTATTAATAAGTGCTGTTTGGTGAAAATGTTAATAGAATCTTCACTTGCGAAACTGAATTGTTGTCATATAGTTACTTTTTTTTTTTTTATTCAGAATTGTGAAATGTAACTTTCTGTCCCTATTCGGGGAAATCAACTATTATCTGGTAATTTCGTGGTCAAGAACTGATGAGACTTCTGTTTGATAGCATTATACTCATTTGCTGTAATGATGATATAGATAAATGTTTTCCATATAAAAAGACTTGCACTAGATTTAATATAAATGTTTGATCTCTGGTGGATTGATTGAGAGAAGAAATGCCATGATTTTTGTCTCAAAGATTTTCCAGTTACTTTGATATCATTGCTCAAATATGCTCTTGGTCTGTCGTAAACAATTTTATGTAGATTTTCTTGTTGCTTCGTTTTTTAGATCAAGAGTGCATTGCAAGAAGAAACACTTACCAGAGCCTGATCGGTGCTGCCTTGCGATCTTATCATAAGTTGGTTTTTAGTAATAATACTGTATATAACGAGCCGGTTATGAGCAAATTCTTGGATCTTGCAAAAAGATACAGGGCATCACCTCAGATCTTATCTTCTGTGGCCAACATTTTGGATTCAGTTTCAGGGTGAGATGTTCTCTGCTTTAATTACATCTCTTGTAAGTGTTTGCTTCGTTATCTTTCTTCTTCAACACTTGATACCCCACTAAGCTTCGAGAATTTTGCAATGAAGGTCTATGATTCGAGCAGATACAAGCTCTAAATATTATCATCCAGAACTTCTAGCTGGAAAGGTGGCAGAGGCGTTAGACATATTTGCTGAAAATCTCTGCCATGCTCACAAAGGGATCCGCCTTTCTACCTTGAGAATATTGTGCCATTATGAGCCTTTAAATTATGAGTCATCGGAGAACGAACATCTTGGTGTTAACAAAATGATAGTGGATGGTTCTGAGGCTTGTCATGTAGATGACCAGGGCAATAATGTATATTTGGTACTATCTGTGTCTTCTACGTAATTCCGTATTTTATGTTGGTTAATAATTTTATTTCTCTCTAATTCCAGGTTCTCAAGCTTCTTGAAGCAATTGAAGAAACACCACTTTCAATTGCTACAAGCAGGAAAGTCATTCTACTGATATCCAAGATACAGATGGGTCTATCTTCTGGAAGAGTAGCTGAACAATATCTGCCTGTTGTTTTAAATGGAATCATTGGCATCTTTCACAACAGATTTAGCTATTTATGGAACCCAGCTATGGAGTGCCTCGGTGTTCTCCTTAGCCAATATCTTGAGATACTGTGGGATAGATATGTTAGGCATCTTGACCGTTGTCAGTCTATTTTTCTATTATCTCACAATCAATCTGGCAGACGCAGAGTTGATACTCAGACTAACCAGTATAGTGGTATGTACCATGCCTATTATGACTGCTGCTTTTTTAAGGAATGATTTTGTTTGCTGCCATTCCTGCCAATCATCCTCCCCCCCCAAAAAAAAAAAAAATCATGTTCTATTTCGTCCACGACCTGATAGCTGTTTGTCATTCCTCTCCTCAAGTATATACTTTCACGTGTGTCTAGACATTGGATAAGACAGAAAATAATGATGAGTTTGGAATTCCCCGAACAAATCATATCTGCATTTTTTTTAAGTCAATAAAATTAAGGAGATGACTACTTTTAGAGTTAAAGAACCAAATCTAATGCTGATCATTGTGTTTATTGCACAGATTTGGTGGGACGGTTCAATTCTTTTGTTTTTCCTTCGTTTGATAGTACGCCATGCGCCACATTTCTGTCGCTCTTGATTCAATCTTTGCAGAAAATCCCCTCTATAGCAGAGTCTCGGAATCGCCAAATAATACCTTTGTTCCTGAAATTTCTGGGCTACAATGTTGACGACCTATCAAGGTGATTATATTTGACTGTACTTTTATTTCTTAGTGCTCATGTGAACTTATGCACGAGTATTGTTGCCTTCTTTTGCCTAACTTGGTTCTCTGTGATCCAAAAACAGTGTGGCGTCACATACAATAGATCCTAAAGGGAAAGATTGGAAAGGGGTTCTTAAAGAGTGGTTAAGCCTGTACAGATTGTTACGGAATCCGAAGGCTTTCTATCTAAATCAATTTTTGAAGGATGTTCTTCAGTTTAGGTAGACCAAAGTAGAGTTTACACTTGAATCATTTAATTGTTGAGCGTTTATATTTTTTATTATCTAGTTCAGGAGCTTAATAGTTTACTGATCAATCATAGTTTTTTTTCTTTCTACTGCTTCTTTCTATATTGTGGGGTGGTCGTGGTGGTGTTCCAGGCTGCTTGATGATAATGATGCTGAATTACAGATGAAGGTTCTTGACAGCCTGATGAACTGGAAAGATGAATTTTTAATCCCATATGATCAGCATCTGAAAAATTTGATCAATACCAAAAATCTGCGGGAGGAACTCACAAAATGGAGCTTATCCAGGGAATCAAACCTCATTGATGTAGGGCACAGAACTTATGTTGTGCCTATCGCCATAAGAATACTAATGCCAAAAGTGAGAAAACTGAAGACGCTTGCTTCCCAAAAGGTATGTTTGATTCAAATGTATCTTCTATTTCACTGATGCTTTTTGAAGGTTTTGGTTTTTTAGATTTCCTACAAAATTCATCGAGATAACATTTTTTTTTTCAGAATACAAGTATACATCACCGAAGGGCGGTTCTTGGGTTCTTAGCCCAGCTTGATGTTGACGAGCTTCCTATTTTCTTTTCCATATTAATAAAACGTCTGCAAACCATTCCTCAAGGAGTTGATGCGGCCGGTGGAACATTTTTGAGTTTACCTGAAAGCTATAAGAATGAGTTTGATACATCTAGTGTCTTGAGGCATTTTACCATGGATAACATAAAAGCCCTATCTTGGAAAAAAAGATATGGTTTTCTACATGTGGTAGAAGATATTTTAGCAGTTTTTGATGAATCACGTTTGACTCCATTTCTTGATTTATTGGCGGGGTACATTGTCCGGATATTGGCAAACTGCACATCATCTCTTGAAAGTGCAAAAAGTACTGAATCTTTTGTGAATAATTGTCCTAGCTTCGACAATGGCATGGCTGAGCATGTTGATGAAGCGGAGGATATAATCACGGTAACACTTAAATTCTGCCATTTTAATTAATGAAGAAATCATTTGTCCAGTTTGATATGTTCTTGACTAACAATCGTTAAACATAACTGAGCCAAATTTCTAAGAGAAGTTTCTTCCCCCATAATTTTCTTTGTTTTCTTCTCATTGTCAAATCAAACCTTCAGTAAAACAAAAGTTCTTTTCTATGCGATGCTTTGGGGTTTTAGCAGTGATACATATAGAAAATATTCTATGATGGCTATCTGGATAGAGAGAAACACTTCGCATTAGTGGTGTAGAGTTGACTTCCTTTCTTCTTTATGGGCAGAGTAAATCGTTGTGTCTTTTTCTACTTTACTTAAGGTATTTTATTCTCAATTTTTATGTTCTCTCTATTTCCCATAAAATAAAAAGATTATTGGAGGATATACATCTTGCCATCCTTTCCAACTCTTCTCGCACCTTCCTGTCTGTTCTGCATGCAGTTGATAGAAATGTAGCTAAGATACCGTGCACTTATTTTTTTATGGAAAATAAATTAGTAAGGAATGACTTCACCTCCTTGTCTTTTACATCCCTTCTAGGACTGAGTTTATGTATATCAAACATCCAATTTGGCTTAGAATTAGAGTTTTACGCATACAAGAGTTTCCAGGTTTATTGTGCAATTTTATTTTTCTGTGTCCAAATATTTTCTTAGCCGATTGAATATAAGTTGTCTAATCGGCTGCCTTACACCCATGGAGTATTTGGTTATAGTTTATGACATGTTATCTGTATCTCTTTGTTTCTTATGTTGAGGACTTGTCCTTAAATAGTTTACGTTCTTTCCTTTCGATATGATCTTACACCACTAACAAGAAGTTAAACTAAATAATGTCTCCAGTTCTCGTTTTCCTGAATATTTCTGAAGTCTTTACCAATCAGTCCCACATGAATGAACCAAAGTATTCTAATCAAAAGTTTTATGTGCGTGCAGATGAGGACATCTGTGAAGCAGTTCAAGGAATTGAGATCCTTATGCCTTAAGATCATTTATCTCATTCTTAGTAAGTATGAGGATCATGATTTTGGCTGTGAATTTTGGGATCTGTTCTTTACATCAGTGAAACCCTTGATTTCTAGTTTTAAGCAAGAAGGTGCCAGTAGTGAAAAGCCAAGTTCACTCTTCTCTTGCTTTCTTGCTATGAGTAGGAGCTACAAACTCATGCCACTGTTATTCAGGGAGAGGAGTCTTGTTCCTGACATATTTTCCATGCTTACTATCACGACAGCATCTGAATTCATTGTGACTTCTGTTTTCAAGTTTATCAAGAACTTACTGAAGCTCGATAGCGAACTGGGTGACGATGACAGCTCTGTCAAAAACATAATGCTTCCTCACCTTGATGTACTTGTTGGAAGCTTGCGAAGTCTTTTTATAGATAATGCATCTAAGAGGTAATTTGGTGCTTGTAATTGATTCATTTCAGCCGTAGAATGCTTGTGTTAATGAAATTTGGTGTTTTTTTAGTTATCAATAAATTCTTTAAGCAAACCCATATTCTTCATTAAATACCATGTAAAGTAAGCAAAGGAAGAACAATGTTGAAGTGGCCATAAAACCATGGGTTTGTTAGATAAGAAGGCAATAAACTGTGGAGTAGAATTTCAAGGAATGAATGTTAGATCAACACAGGGCACCCTAGTTACCTTGGAAAATCTTTTGGTTGAAGGATCGCACAAATCGTACAGAACTTTTCAAGTTTACTCAAAAGGGTCAAGGAAGAGCGAGCATAGCATATTTTCAGAATAAGCAATAGGATTTTCTTTTTGACTCCAAGAAAAAAATAAAATTATTTCCTTCGTTAGTGTGCAGACAGGTTTATGAAAGAAATATCCAACTAAACTGAAATAAAATTATATTAGAATATTGTTGCTACAAATATCCCAAGGTCTTGCGCTGAGAGCTTCATATCATTGTCTGAGGTCTTTCCAAATGAAGGCTTGAAATTCAGCTCAAGTTATGACATCCATTTACTTGAATTTTTGTAAGATTTTCACCTTTTTCTGAAAGAACAGTTGTCAGTTGCGCTCGCGCTCTGCACCTTCCCATTCTTGACTCAAGAAGTGATTTTCTTCATGACTAAACAGAGAAAAGCCCCAATATAAGTAAAATTTGAGTTTTCCCATAATGGCATCACCTGTGGTTTATGGTTCTCATGGGTATACAAAGAAAATGTTCTATATGGACCTGATATTTGTTGCACATCTCTTCTCTTGAATGTTGCTTTCTTTTACTACAGGAAACTGGTCAAATGTCCTGGGAAGAAAGAGCTCACCGTCTTTAAACTGTTGGTGAAGTATGTGAAGGAACCTTCAGCTGCAGGGGCATTTGTTGATATCTTGCTCCCACTTCTGACCATGAGACCCCAAAGTTCTGGTAAGAACCTCATATGATTGTCATTTTTGGGAGACTGGATGTAAATACACTCCTTATCTTTCGTTTGTCACCACTCAATTTTGTTCTTGTAGATGCTTGTTTTGACACTTTGCAAATCATTGGACAAGTGGCAATGGTACTGGGGAGAGGAAGTAGTAAGAAAATTATAAATTCAGTTTCCCCACTTCTTATCTCAGCTGATCCGGTTGTCCGCATTGCTATATGTGACGTTCTTGATGCTCTTGCTGCAAGTGATTCTTCTGTACTTGTTGTGGTAATGCTTGCCTCCTATGTTATCTTTTAATGGTTGTTCCCACCTCCAAATACGGGAAATATTCATCTTCTCAAATGTCATTGTATGTCTCATGCAGGCAAAACTTCTCCGTCAGCTGAATGCGACATCTGCCATTGAGATGGGCGGTCTTGACTATGACAGAATAATCGGTGCTTATGAAAAGATTAATTCAGATTTTTTCTATTCTGTTCGAGAAGAGCATGCATTGCTCCTTTTATCACATTCTATACATGACATGTCATCTGAAGAATTGATTTTAAGGCAAAGTGCATTTAAATTATTTCTTTCCTTCATTGAGTTTGCCTGTGAAATATTTAATGGAATGTTGAAGTGTGATCAAGAAATGTGGTCTGAAGCCAGTATTCAGCATATAGCAAAAGATTTCATTTTAAAGCATATGGGAAATGCAATGGTCAAGGGAAGTTCTATTCAAAAGGTAACTTGTTTGAGACAGAAGTTTTTCTTTTTGTTCACTTCATCTTTTACTTCTCTTTCTCAATCTTCATTTCCATTTTAGTACTCTTTCTGTCAAGTTATCAGTACACGGTTTTCTGACACCTATGGTTTATGCATGCGTGTGCCCATTTGATTCATGGTTCTGAGAAGAGTGAGACAGATTCGTGGTGCAAGTGTGATGTTAAATGAGTGATCCAACTCATTAGTTCTTAAAATTTTGGAGGCGGATATGTTACCTATAACCTCTCAGTATATGGTCCTGAATGTCGTGTAATATGTTAATATAAATGCAGTAGTTTTTGACATGTGAGTGGTGGTGTTTCTGTACTTACAATAAGTGCATCTGTTGCCAATCCTATGTGTGAAAATGCTACTTACAATGGTAGATGATCAATAAACTAATGTTATTCACAAACATAAATGAAAATAATAGCAGTACTTCCTCCTCCTCCCATCAATTAGATTTTCACCACTTGAAATAATAAATATTGACTTCTGTCTGTGAATGTGTTTCTTACTAATTTGTATGTGGCTTTTGTTTTTGTTATGATAGGAAGTTACCATGCCTTAATTTCACTATAGGCTATTAAATCCTTTTAAAGTCAGAACTCTGAACTTTCTTTTGATTTAATAAGTGCCCGCTCGAGCACACGATTTTTACGATCTTTGTGGGGGCACTGCCAGTTTAGGATTTTTATCATGAGTATATTATTAAAATCGAGAAATACACCACATGTAATTATAAGCACTATTTCAATATGAATGTGTTTGGTATCAGGTGTGGATGGATTTACTTCGAGAAATGGTGCTGAAGCTTCCAATGGTGGCAAACCTTAAGTCATATGAGGCTCTGCACAATAGTGACCCGGAACAGGATTTCTTCAACAACATTGTTCACTTACAGGTATAGCCTTTGAGTTATTTGTTGGAAATTTACATGCATTGATAAATCACTGTACCATAATGACACGTGACATCATATTTCTGCAGAAACACAGGAGAGCAAGGGCGCTGTCTCGCTTTAGAGACATTGTTGGGTCGGGAAATCTGTGTGAGGTAATGATTTCAGTTTCCTTCTGGAACCATTTTCGTTCTGTGGCATCCCTTATGCTCACAATACTCTTATGACTGGCCAGGTTACCAATAAAGTATTCGTTCCACTCCTTTTCAATATGCTGTTGGATGTACAAAATGGAAAAGATGAACATGTGAAAAGCGCATGTATTGATGCCCTTGCATCAGTTTCTGGTTGCATGAAGTGGAAACAATATTATGCTTTGCTAAACAAATGCTTCAGAGAGATGACATCAAAACCAGACAAGCAAAAGCTACTATTGCGGCTAATCTCCGCCATCCTAGTCCAATTCCATTTCTCAGAAGTTCATTCTGTTTGTGAAGTCAGAGATTCTGCATGTGATGTTCCGGATCCATACACCATTGAAATGACTTCTTCAATAACATTGAGAAAATGTACTAGCTCCGCTGAACATCCCGTCATACAGACGTGTCTGCAGAAGCATTTACTCCCAAAAATTCAAAATTTGTTGAGCTCTGATTCTGAAAATGTCAATGTCAACATCAGTCTAGTCGCACTCAAGCTTCTAAAATTGCTACCTGGTGAAATTATGGATGCTCAGCTTCCAAGTATAATTCATCGCATTTGCAATTTCCTGAAGAACCGCTTGGAAAGTGTTCGTGACGAGTCTAGGTCTGCATTGGCTGCTTGTTTAAAGGAACTTGGGTTGGAGTACTTGCAATTTATAGTCAAAGTCTTGAAGGGCATCTTGAAAAGAGGATATGAAATGCATGTACTGGGCTACACTCTCAATTTTATATTGTCAAAATTCCTTCTCAATCCGGTTTGTGGAAAGCTGGACTACTGTTTGGAAGATCTTCTATCTGTAATAGAGAATGATATACTCGGAGATGTTTCCGAAGAGAAAGAAGTAGATAAAATTGCTTCAAAAATGAAGGAGACTAGAAAGCAAAAGTCTTATGAAACTCTCGAATTAATTGCCCGAAGTATCACATTCAAGACCCATGTTCTGAAACTACTTTCACCTGTTACAGTTCATCTGCAGAAGCATCTTACGCAGAAAGTGAAATGGAAATTAGAGAAAATGTTAAATCACATAGCTGCCGGTATTGAACGCAATCCATCTGTGAACAAGACTGAACTCATTATCTTTACATATGGCCTTATTGAAGATGGAATTAGTAACGAGTATAATGAATATGAAAATAGCTATGTTCCAAAGGCAAGTAAACTAGACAGAGATGAGGAGTGCCGACAAATAAATAACCCAAATGGATTATTCAGTCATTTAATCACGGCGTTTGCTCTTGGGTTACTGCAGAATAACATGAAGAACCTAAAACTTAACAAAGATGACGAAGACCTACTATCGATGCTGGACTCTTTTGTGAGTTTATTGTGTAAATGTTTGAGTTCAAAATATGAAAGCATCGCATCTGCTGCAATTAGGTGCCTGTCTCCACTAGTGAGGCTTCCTTTGCCATCCCTTGAATCCCAAGGTGACAAGATAAAGACTTCATTGTTGGCTATTGCACAAGTTTCAGTAAATGCTAACACTCAATCAATGGAGTCATGTATTAAGTTGTTGACGGTGCTTCTGCGCAGTACTAAAGTTACACTTTCAGCCGTTCAGCTGCAGATGTTGATCCAATTTCCATTGTTTGTTGATCTTGAAAAAAATGCCTCGCCTGTTGCCCTTTCACTGTTGAAGGCAGTTGTGCACCGGAAACTAGTAGTTCCTGAGATATATGATCTTGTTGTGCGGGTTGCCGATTTGATGGTAACAAGTCATCTGGAACCAGTTCGTAAGAAGTGCAGTCAAATTTTACTGCAATTTTTGCTTGACTATCGTCTTTCAGAGAAGCGCTTGCAACAACACCTTGATTTCTTGCTTGCAAATTTAAGGTAAGGAACTGTGGCTTCCTCAGTATTTTTCGTACGCGTTCTTGTGAAGTTATATATGATTATGACTTATGTTTCAGATACGAGCATTCAACTGGGAGAGAAGCCGTCCTTGAAATGCTGCATGCTATAATAATGAAATTTCCAAAAATAACTCTTGATAAACAGTCCGAGACGGTATTTCTGCATTTGGTAATTTGCTTGGCAAATGATCAGGACAGCAAAGTCCGCTCGATGGCTGCTGCCGCAATCAAGTGTCTTATTACGCATGTGAGCCTGCATTCACTTCATACCATTCTGGAGTATAGTCTGTCTTGGTATCAGGGTGAAAAACAGAAACTCTGGGGTGCTGCAGCACAGGTACAGTTTTCACATCTCATGTTTTATTAAGCAGGGTCTCAGTTACAGGAAACAGAGAAATATATGAATCTTTTCTAAATCAAATGGTCACAGTTTATCGTGTACCTGACCTCAATGTTGGTAGCAAAACATCTACTTTTTATCTTGAAATGCACATTTAAAAATGTTGGACTACTTTCAAAGGTTGGCGAACTTTAATCTAAAAGTGGAAGGTGCTTCTAATACTTTCTAATAGTTCATTGATTTTGAATGTGTATCGAACCACTTTTTCTAAAAGGTTAAGCTGTTAGATAAGGCCATATGCTTATCATTTAACTATATCTTCAACACGCTCTCTCACATGCAGGCTGGGTTCATTTTTACCATTAAAGCCTAACACGTGGACAATTTTATTTAAATGGGTAGTAGACTTGAAATCTGGACATTTGCCTACTCTGATACTATGCTGAACCACTTGATATAAAAACTGAAACTATAAGCTGAGGCTAAATGTATGTCATCTAAATACATCTTCAACATTTTGCTACAATAAATTTCTTTTGCTTATATGAACAATTTACGGAAAATTGAATTGCTGTTGACAGATTATGATAGAAACTAGACAGTAATCAAATCTGGATTCTGAAAAGAAGTTTAATCTAGTTCACTCTCTTTTAACACTTGTATTACAGGTTATTTTCCTATGAGTTTCTTCATTATGTCTTCGCAGGTTCTGGGTTTACTGGTCGAAGTAATGAGTAAGGGTTTCGAAAAGCACCTAACTAGTGTACTGCAAGCTATGAGAAGGATTTTGCAGTTTGCTATCACTACTCTTACATCTGAACAAGATCTATCTGATGAAGCCGTGATTCCTTGGTGGAAGGAGGCATATTATTCATTTATTATGTTCGAGAAGATCCTAGCTCAACTCAAATTTCGTAACTTGTGCTTTGACAGAGATCTTGAGGTACTGATCTGTTGCTTTTACCAGTGAACGCATAGTAGTGTGTGATCCATTGTTATAGCAGTACCTTTTTTTGATTTTTCTGTTCTAAACTTGTCCAACTTGAACTATATTTTCTTTTCATGGAAATGATTGATGAAACTTAGATTTTAGGTTATCTGAGTCATAAATGCACATGAAAATTGGAATAACTCATTATCGGGTGGTCACTTCCTGCAATATTGGAATTTAACTTTCTTTTTCCTATTTTGAATGGCTGAATGAGACCCATTTTGCTAAAAATAGAGTTTCTTTTCTGCTCTTTCATATAGCTATTATGGCCCCTTATTTGAAACTTTTCCCAGATTATCAAAGTTTTATTCATGGAAGCATTATTGTAAATTTAGTAGATCATGTTCTATGCTTTCTGGAAGTTTTTCTGAAATTTACTGCTCTTTAGTTATTTTGTGCATAGGTTGACTTTTACCTTTCTATTACTTTCTTCTTCCACCTTCCATCTTTTCTCCATTTATATTGAGTTTAGTAAGTTCCTTTGACTTCATACAGGATGTATGGGAAACTATCTGCAAGTTCCTATTGCACCCTCACTTGTGGTTGCGCAGTATATCAAATCGCCTCGTCTCTTTCTACTTTCAAGTGATTACCGAGACTTGCAACAAGAACAAGGAAATGTCACCGGAAATATTTTTTCTAATGAGACCAAGCAGACTTTTCTCTATAGCTGCTTCTCTTTGCTGCCAACTGAAGGTGCCGCTGATTGATGATGCGGCAGGCAATTTAATTATGAAAAATCTTGTGTTTTCAATTTGTGCGTTGCATTCTTTTCTAGTTAAGAATGAATATATGAATCTTCCAGAGTTCTGGTCAAACCTTGAACACAATGAGCAAGACCGTTTTCTTGAAGCTTTTCATGCTCTTGACTCAAGGAAGGGTAGAAGCACGCTTTTATCAATTACTTCTGGCCTCGTTGTTCAGCATGATGCAAAGAATGATGAGCATCATCAGCATCTATTTGTTTCTTATTTGCTTCAGAGGATGGGAAAGATTTCCCTTCAGATGGAGGCCACACAGGTGCATTTCTGGGAGCGCTATTTAAGAATTTTTATATTTTATTATAAAGGAAACTATTCCAATGTCCACACTTCATGCTTATTAAATCACATGTTAAAAGAATGATTATGCTGTAACTTAATAAAGTTGTAAATTATGACCAAAGCCAACCAGAGGAGCTCTTTTGAGCCTTTTGAGGAAGTTTTTTGAGCTTGAATCGCGTTAATTCTTACCATATTAGAATTCCTTTTATCTTGGTCTCTTTGTTAGGCGTGGCTCATTCTGAGCTCATTCCTTGATTCGTTATACAACCTTACCATCAGTTCTTATTTTATTAAATGTTTTTGAAAGTTCCATAGTAAAGAAGAAAATGTCTTGATTCGTTATACAACCACTGTCAGTTCTTATTTTATTTAATGTTTTTGAAAGTCGTATAGTGCTGATGGCATATAATTTCTTTATCGCAGATGAAAATTGTCTTCAACTGTTTCAAATTAATTTCTCCGACACTTCTCGACTGCTATAAAATGTTAGCACCGGTTGGCAAAGATGATTTCCATGATTATGCATTTCAAATGCTGTTTCCTTTGTACAAAGTCTGTGAAGGGTTTACTGGAACGGTTGTTTCAGGTAAGTATCGACAATTCAAACCTTGAATTATATAGTTAGGCTTGCATATTTCTTGCCCTTCAAATTTATAGCTTCGGCATTCCTGGTTGTGATGGCTTATGAACTATGATGCTATAAGTAAATGCTTACTGTGTTGCTGGATTACATAACAAAACAATGTTAGTGTGACTGATCCTTTGGTAATAAATTGGATGCAGAAAATTTGTTATTTGCAAAATATTAGTTTTAAGGTAACAAAGGGTATTTATCAGTGTGTATTAGCTATAAGTTTTCATATGTACAACAAACAGAGATCAGATTTTAGGTCCAATTTTCAATATTTGTCCTGAAATAAATATGAAAAATAGATGTCTTTGACATATGAATTGAAGTGTCTTTTCTAAATTTCTAATTTATCCTTCCATTTAATGTAGTTTAAAATCACTGATATTTGGTACCGTAAATCATCCGAATGATCAGAGTTCTTCTGTTCTAATGATAGTAAAAACCTCTAGATTAATAAAGCTTTTGACATATCCCGTCAGAATATATTTACTCTTTTTTGCCAACATGATCAACAGCAATTAGAATAATGATGGCAGGCAATCTGAGGATTGTTAAGAGAAATAGAACTAGCATACATGTTTTTTCTTGCAATAAACATGAATGAGTTTAGGACTTGCATGTGGAAAAAAGAGGAGTTAATATAAACGTGAAATTTTTAATTTGACAATCCAATTAACTTTTTTGTACTACTATGTTAGTGTTAACAGAAGTTTTCGTTGAAGTTTATGTTTTTTAACTTTTCAAAAGTGGCTGTATTTTTTAAAATGGGCGATGGAGGTTCATAATTGTGGACAAGTCTTGCATCACTTGTCCTAGTAAAACATTGCATCATTTGGAATTTTGCGTTATATTTTAAACGTAGTGTGAGAAATCGTTTATGAGTCGGCCTTGTTACAGTTACTAAGAATCTAGTTGCTTTAGATTTTCCAATAGATTTAGCCATGAACCAGATGGAGTAAGGAATAAGAATTCATGTTGCTAACTCCATATTTATTGGAAAAGGTTTAATTTTGCTGTATTTTAAACATGTAGCCTAGATAAGCATAGACTTGGAAATGAAAGTGTAGTCTTTGATTGGGTCACCGTTTGTAGCACATGTTATGACTGAATACGTTGTACTCAACTACTTGATACGGTACGGAATCAAAAATTTTGTTGGTGTCATTTTCTAGTTCTGACTGGAGATGGTGTTCTTTCTTGTTTATCTTTTTATTGACATATTAGAAGTTCTGTTGCCAATGGTTGCGGAGTTTGTCTATATTTTGCTTTTGCACCTTTGTTTTTGACAATCTTATTGACATTCTGTTTGGGATGATGACCAAATTGTAACCTCTCTGTTCCCATACCAGATGATTTGAAACAATTAGCACAAGAAGTTCGTGACAGCATAAGAGATAAAGTAGATAAACCAGGAACGCCTAATTTTGTTCAAATTTACAATCAGATGAGGAAAATTCTCAAAGGGAAGCGGGATAAGAGGAAGCACGAAGAAAAAGTAATGGCTGTGGTAAATCCGATGAAAAATGCTAAGAGGAAGCTGAGAATTGCGGCTAAGCATCGGGCCAACAAAAAAAGGAAAATTATGACCATGAAGATGGGAAAATGGATGCGGTAAAGTCTAAGCAGCGCCATTTTTTCGGTGATCTTGGCCAACAAACTGCCAAGAAGAACATTATGATTTCGAAAAACTAGAGCATCCAGTGAAATGCCACGAGAGGACTCAACCTGGTGGCGTATGGGCGTGTACTTGTATTAAATTTTACACCTCGACCACATCGTTAACACTCAGATCTTCAGGTTGCTTGGATGTGCGTACTTCCTCAGAAATTTTGATATCCATTATGCTTACTGTAGCAATTTTCAGTCGTATATATATATATTTAACAGAGTACTATATGATGCAAAACTGATTTCTGTACTAATGGAGCTAGCTGGCTGACTGGCTCCTTTATTTTAGGCCAATGTTAAAACTATATGTACTTGTAAATGTCTCAATCTATTGGAGTTTTGAGCTTTTGGCTGACTGACATTTTTAATCTTACGAAAATTTTCTGCAACTATAATATTAAAAATAACAATTACGAAGAATCGCTGTTATACATGTAAAACGGGAACATTATGCATAGACGTGTGTAGAGAATCGCTGACCAAAACAAAGGATTAACATCAATCATTGCAAAATCCTCATCCATTAAAAACTCTCGTCTAAAAATCATCCAATAGACAACTTTCTAAAGCAAGTAATACTGGAAACACAAAACTAAAAGCTGATTTCATATGGTTCTGCAGTCAAAATGAACCATCAGCCAATAACCACCGTCTATCAGCGGAGGGGAGAGCAAAGCTTTCATGGAAGGCGATTACAACCCTCCGCATAAAGATAAGCAAAACTAAGTTCAGAGTTCAAATGGAGAAATGCCCATGGAAACCAATAAAGAAATATCAACCTGCCAAGAAGATAACGCTGGCCCAGAAATGAGAATTGGTCACTTCGTGACTTGAATTTTACCTTGAGATATCCTGCACCAAGAAGGGGTCGATAATTTTTTATAATTAATATCTCAACCAGCATCCAAATTTATGTACAGATTGAGGTAACCACATGAATAATATAATTCATAAAATTAGAGGGCTCGCTCACAGAGTTCGGCACCATGGGCAAGAGTAATTATTGAGTATTAGGAAGGTAGATCCTGAAAACATCTTTCGCTTTAAGCTTACGCCTACAGGTGGGACATTTGTGCTGAATTTCTATTGCAGCAGTAATACATTTTTTACAGAAGATGTGGCCACACTTGGTTGACGTTTCTTCAACAACTGGTTCCATGCAAACAGGGCAACTAAATGTGGGTGCTTTTTGCTGTGGCACGGGCTGGAATAACTGAGGCATGACAATTTGACGAATTGAGCGTCAGGTCATAATGAAAAAAGAATCAAGGAAAACAAAAGCATTGAGTCAGACAAAAACACGAGTAGATGCCTGCGGTTTAAATTTGAGGAGCTAGATAATCCAATGAGTGTGAAAATAAGAACTTGCTTACATGGCGTGCATAAATAAATCAAGAAAAGTTTAAGAATTGTATGAGCTCAAACAACTCAAGTTATTCGATTATAAAACTGTAACATCTATACAAGAGAAAACAAGGTATTGTTATTCAACTTTATCCCACAAGAAAGAGAGCCAATAATATATTTTATGAACAGTAGCCTACTTTCAACAGTAAGATGATAATTGGTTACCAAAATAGCTTTCCAAAATATAGAATTATCTAGGCAAGACATGGAGCAAAGCTCAGGTGCAATGACAAAGAGGACCACTATCCAAAATGTTCAGACTTGATTAAACATTGTTCAAATTCTTACATGTAAGTTATTTACGTTCGTAGGTTTATCAACATGATTCTCAACCTCCAATATGGATGAGATCAATACTTAGAAAAATGTCTTAAGCAAAAAAAAAAAAAAAAGAATAAATAATTAAAATTAGCATTTATAAAAATGGAAGGAAATAGCATTTGAAAAGGTGGGGATATAGGGCACACAGGAGATCTTATCAGTAGCTAAACAGTATTTTCTATTACAGACCTAAATTTGTTTACAATGTAGAGGTTGAGTTCAAGCAAAAGAAACCCCGGGGGAGTGGGTTAAATGATCGTGGCATTCTACAACTCGTTTCAGAGTTTATGGCTTCAACATGCACAATTGGAATGCAGTTTTTTCAATCTTTCATTTCCTATTGAATTATATCGCGGAAAATTTGTATTTATTACAGTTACAAATTAATTGAGATGAAGAGAAGTATTAACATCAATGTATTAAAGTTCATTTGAAAATGAAAAAATATTCAATTCTTAAGAAATCACTTATTTCATCTAAGAAAAAATAAAAATCAAAAAATCAAAGGATAGATGGGCTCTTGATCAATAAAAAATAGCAATACAAGAGTATTAGTAGTGAAGGTATAATGAGAAATGTCCTGAAGGCACAAAAAAAAAAAATAATAATAATAATTAAAATAAAAAATATCCTTCACTTAGTGGGAAAGGAATAATTGGTCCAAATTAGGAAGCCCGGTTTGACGTTCCGGTGAAGTCAATATAGTGATATACAAAAGGGTGGAAAGCAGAAGGCAATGATCAATGCTATCTACCAATGAAATTTTATGAGCTAAAAACAAAAGTTAAACCCAAATAGAAAGGGACAAGAAAGATAATTTTGTTGTGTAACAGCAAAGATAATGTATGCGATAAGGTCATCCAATAGTTCTAAAGGTAGTTGTACCTCCACTAAATCTTGGTCCTCCCAGTGCACGCAGGTATTAACACCACCGCCTCTTTGTTTTGCAGAAATTCTTGGGCGCCTGTTACCATTACCAGGTCGCCTTGCTGTGTAGTATAAGAATAGTGTCAAAGTCCGAGATGCAAAAGAAACCAACTTCCAAAAGTGATGCAATTTGGAAAAAAATATATCCCAATCAAATGTACCATAAATATTTATATAACTATTGACAAATTTGTATGTTCTAGTACTATAGTAAAGTAGGCAGTTTTTTAAAGCATGTTGATGCAAGAATCAACCGAAGATTGCCAAACATATAATTTGCAGACTCTATTTGATTGAGAAAAGCATCATCAGGAAATTGAAAAATTATATAACATTCCAGTTCAGGGCCATGTTCATAGAGTTTTTCAATCAACTTTCATGTTATATTGAATTAAAATTCAAAAATCTTTCAGTCATTTTAGAGGCCTAAAAATATTAACCTGCATCAAATAGTACTTGTTTTATAAATTTTTGGATAAGAAAGTTCAGTCAATGTAATCATCATACAGACAAACAAGATAGAGGTTTGAATGCAGTGTTTTGCACACAAAGTGCATCTAGACTTTCATGTCACGGGATTATGATTTATAAGACACAAGCAACAAGAAGTATTCCATTTTTTATTGAAGAGATAAAAGTATTTCTTTAAAATCCCAACTCAATATCAATAAAAAGAGAACTTGATAAAAATAGCAGAAACCTGAATCGGCTCCCTGAAATTCAGATTCATCATCAACAACCTCTATTACAGTACGGTTCCTTCTGGACTTATTAACAGCCTACAATAAAATTGTGGATCGGTAAACGACTTGCAACATTCCAATAAAATTAAAATGGTTAAAAATATAGTAGAAATTTTTACCTCGGCGAAGCTCCTAGGAGAGCAAATTATTACTTCATCATCATCGGGCTCATAAGATGTCCTCACTTGTACACAAGGAAGTCCAAGCTTCAAAGTCGTATCGACATTCAGGGAATTATTTATTCCCAACGAATCCTCATCTTGCGGTGGACAATTAAGGTCCAAATTGAGTACCATCTACATGATAACATAAATAATTCAGGGCATTAATTAGGATACGTGAGACAATTTGCAACATTAACATGCCGTAAAACATAAAAATCTCTATCAATAGATGGAAATCCCATGGACATTTAACACATATTGGATATCAGTTTAAGTAATCAAAGATGCATAAAATCCGAAGGCGCATTCTGTAGTCCAAATAAACAAGTGAACACTGTGTTTTCCAAAACCCTTCTGCTTCTAGGAATTTACGTGCCACGTAATTTAAAGAAGAAGAAAAACTAGCCTAACACCAAGCAAATTTGATCCAAGACTTTTTCATCAAATTAATGAAATTTGATGAAATCTAATTATAACAAACACAATAGAAAATGGCAAATACATTAGAAGAATTAAAATGAATACGATTGATCACATTCGTCATTGATAGTTTAAGATCTCAAGATCGAGGGCTATTACTTCTACGCATGCCAAATGTTCTTGGATAATAGATTTACGCTTTTAGGTTTCCTATTACGTAAACAAAAAGTAGGGTTTTTGTAATTTTTGGAGATGCTGCAAAGTCGATTATCATATTAGGAAAGCCTTTTACAACACAAGCAGTTTTATTAATAAGTATCGAAGTATGACAAAGATGTATAAATATGAAAAAATCGAAATAAATGGACAGACAAAATTATCAAATAATGCAGCATATCATTAATTGAACTTATAAGCTCCACATGCAAGTATGAAATGACAATCAATATAATAGTTGAATCATAAAGGTATCTTCAGCAAATGTCCATTCTGCAAGTTCAAAAGTACTTCCCTTTTCAATAAATATGAATAAAATTTCAAAAAAAAAAAAAATCATTCAGCTCCACCTCACTCACCATCCCCCCAAAATGTAAAATAATAGACAAAAAATAGTTTATGCATTAATCTTATAATAGAAAACCTCAAAAAAAGGAACAAATACAAGCAGAAAGACACATTTGCTAAGAACCCTCTTTATCTCAAACAGCACAACATTTGAAACCTTTACAACGCACACTGACATAACAACAGAAGACATAGACATACATTAACATATACAAAACACAGAGAGAGAGACATGTATAAATATCACAAGTAACGTCTTTTAATAAATAAAAAAAACTTTACATGATTCTAAAACAAACCATAAATCAAAGAGTAATTCAAAGTAAAATGGTCACCAAAAACCACTGCTAAGAGAATACCTTCTCAAAGAAAAGAAAAAAAAAAAAAAA
>CAIGRB010078356.1:77418-89916 GCA_903798255.1 Fraxinus quadrangulata | reverse complement strand
ACTAGTAGCGAATTCCAGTTGAAGAAGATGAAAAAGAGGAAGAAGGAAAACGTTAATTTTTGAAATTGGAAAAATAGGGTTTTATTGAAGAAATTAGTGAAATGAGGGAAAATTGAGTGATTTTTGAATTAAAAATGGAATGGCAATTTTGTCTTTTTATCAATTAAAACCTTTTGAATTTTTTTTTTATTTAAATTATTAGTCAATGGCCATTTGTCCAACATCGTTGTGTTGCCCGGCTGTTTGGCCAAATTTCCCTAAATCAAACAGTTCGTATAATAACTTTGTTGACTGGTCATAATTTATGTAATGCACTCAATTTAGAGTCGAGAATCGAGATTTAGTAGTCTAACATTATTAAGAAATATATATTTTTTTTAAATAAAAAATGCTACTTCTAAAATAAAAGTTATATCATTTGTCATCTTAATCTAGGATTTTTATGTGTGACGATAGGGTGGAGTTGGCCGCCATCTCATTCAATCTCGTTGGGGATTTTAGTAAGGCATAGCAAAGTCGGGTGGAGGCGAATGTCTTCGTGCCTATCTCGACGGGGATTTCTTGTGACAGGGCAAGGTTTTGGCAAATAGAAAGGGAATTAAAATAATTTTATTAATTTATTTCCTTTTTTTTAAGGTGTTCTCGACTGAGATTTTGATGGTTTTTAAAAAGATTAAAAACTCTAATAAATTTCATGAAATTGACTAGATTTCCCAGAATGCATAAGAATCTCATTAGAAATGTGAAATTCAAGTGTTCTTGATGGGTGTATTCTTAAATTTGAAATACATTCAAATCTCTTAAAATTCCTTTATTAATAAAATTCGTATAAATTCACGAGTTATTGGAGATATCTATATTTTAGTGAGTTTTCATGAAATCCATTAGAATCTAACACCTAGATTTTAGTGGAATTTAATAAAATATATTAAAATATCAACTAGTGACACAAATTTTTAAGGACTTCAAATTCTTTAAAATTTCAATTGAGGACACCATAATTTTCAGAAAGGTAAGGATAGAGTCGTATAAAATTCCTAATTGATTCTTATTTTCTCTCTCTAGTATATACTCACTCGTACCTTATAGATGCAACTAGAAGTTCCTCGAACTCCAAGTTTAGGACCTCCATTGCTTCTCTATTAGTGATAACACGATCCACATATTCAACGGAGACAACCTATATAGATTCTTTGAAAAACATGTATAATATTTCAACTAGGACGAAACACTAGTTGTTGATGGAAAATAGATTTGCCAAACCGTATGGTTGGAAGTATTTATATTGTTACTAGTTGCACCGAACCTGAATATTGCACATAACTACCAGTGATTGTGGTGCAATATGCAGTATTTTCTGATTTTCCGATTTCCAGGTACCAAAAAATACTTAAGATAACATTCATCTCGTGAGTTATGAATTCTATATCTCAAATACATGTTTCGGCCATCCATTGTCCGGATTCTCAAAGTACTAAGGTCACATCAGAACCTCACTATGATGTCTCAAAAAATCCAAACAACGAATGACTATTTCAGTTGATCTTATTGATACACAATTAAGGAATCTATCTACTAAATTGTAACAAGTGTATATAAATATTACAATGAACTTTTGTTTTTTCTGCAATAAACACCGTTCATTCTAATTAATGAAAAATTATGGGCTTGTTTGTGGCAAAAATTCACAATTATTCATGCTTGAATGACACAGAATATGCCATTTATAGCACTCATTTAAAAATTAACTAAAGTACGAAAAATTAGGGCTGGACAAAACTCCCGAATCGAACCGAATCGAGCGGTTCTTCATAAGTTAAATATTCGAACGAGTATTTGAATCGAGAACCGATGTGTTTGGTTTGGTTCTCAGTTCTAGACCAAGAATCGAAGAATCGAATCTAAATAAATTTTTAAAATTTTTTATATTGAATTAATTAAATTGTTTTAATTTTTTCTAAACAAATTAGCAAATTAATTAATTTAGTAATTAATACTCCAACTCTCAAGCCAAGTCCATGTCTAACTAGCTCAATCCAGCTCAACCCAATTTCGAAATTCAATTTTTTGTTTTAACTTTTTGGCCCAATTATTAATTTCATTCTTAGCACAAGATCTAAGTCTTTTTAAGTTTTTATCATTCCCCCTCCAATTTCATACTTTCATTCGATAAGCACAGGTTCACTACTTCCAAATCATTTGATAAATTAAAAACCTACATCTACATGCCCAAATCGAAGTCGCCGACTGCCGAGTCCGACTTTCCCTCTCCAACTGCCAATCGAAGCTACGAATGAACATGTTATTAATTGTATTTATGTAATGTTACTGTAAATGTTAAAAAAATTAATTATGGTACAGGACCGAATCGAACTCGAACGGTTCCATAATTATATTTGGATCCGACGGTTCCTTTTATTAAATACTCAAAAATTTTAGTTCGATTCGATTCTCTTCAGAATCGAAATAGACCACGTTCAGCTCTACGAAAAACGATGCTTGAATAGAACACCATCGTTATGGCTGACCTTGAAGAAAAAATAACTCGAAACAATTGCATAAACTAAAGTACAGCATCTAGTACTAACCCATTTTTCACTCGATGTGTCCCTCTCATGACTAACTGCATCATTAACAAGCTCACTTCGAAACGTCAATTAAGATACAATATAGAAAATGCTTATCATATACCAGATTTTATTGTATCAGAGTTTAAACATTAAGATATAATAGAGTAAATGCTTGTCATAGACCAGATTAACATGAATTTGCGTCAAATAATCCATCACGAATACAGGGTAAGTAGATTACGAACACCATGCAAATGGGTGAAAGGCAAAATTAAATAGGAGGATGAAATTAAGACGAATAGAATGAGGTTTTGAGAGAAAAAAAAAAATTCCTCCAGCAGGAAAACCAAATACAACCAACGTTAAATAACACTCTATACAAACTGTGGCCTTAAAGTACGTATCTACATGCCTTTCTGGCTTGCCATTCATCTGCATACGAAGTCATGGATCATCTTTTTCCCCATGGAAAGCACCAACATCCCTAGGGGAAAGAATCAAAGAGAGAAGATATAAAAAAAAAATAGAGTAGAAAGAACGTGTTTGGCTGACTTCAAAATTTTCACGTACAAGTAAATCAGTTTGTTTTAAAAAAGTAACTTATCCACATATGTTTGGAAATAATAAGCTACTTGTTACTTATTTTTAAGCCTAGCCAAACGTGTACAGATAAAATAAGCTAAACAACGATACTCAAATATGGTGATATGGTTATCATGCAGCATAGTGTAGCTTAAAACAAATTTATATACCTTTTGATTTTCATTTCTATATCGGCGTTCATTGGAGTAAGATGTTTCAGTTGGCATGACAGGAACCCTTCCTCCACTCTGTCTCTCTTCTCTTACTCTGTTAAATATGCCACTATACCCTTCTGCTGCTGCAGGATCAGTGTCGTCCCAATCGCCAAATTTGGGAACAGCAGGGCTGTCATCCGGCTAAAACATCCAAAAGTGTGTTAAAAATAAGTAACTTATTTTGAAATTTGATTAAAACTTGCTTATTTACTTACAAATAAAACTTTTAAGCTTGGCAAAATATGTTCTTAGTTGCCAAGATTTCCACTTCTCCATATACTACAATTTGCCATCACCAATATTTAATTACAAGAAACTTGAGAAAAATGAAAAGTGACCCAAAACTTGATTAAAACCTTCCGTTTTATGGTTATCTTGTATAATTCAGCAGTTACGCCTTTTTTTTGGTGTGTATGTGCGCACACGCATTATAATGATGTATATGATGAGAGATTAATGAAAAAGACATTACAGTTTCATCGCCCCGTGTAACTGATCTCAAACGAGATCTTCCAGGAGTGGAGGGTGCTATGCCATGACTACCTTCAGATGTACCCTTTCTATTCCAAGAGGGAGAAGAAACTGCACTGCCTTTCCGTCCAATCCTTGCCTGGGACTGAGGGTGCAGTGGAGACTGTTCGATACTACGATCATATCCTATCTTCGTAGGCGTATCACCATAATGATGATGAGTTAAATTACTTGTAGTTCTCTGCTCTTCGTTTACATAATGCAACGGAGAAGATGTAAGTCTATTTACATCACGTTTTACTTCAACCTCGACAGCTTCTTGAGGATCATTTTGATTGATCTTGTCGCCTTTCTTACCATTCCTGGCATTATCAACATGAGCAGTATCGGAAACATTTTCTACACTTCCCCAGGTGCCAACTTTGGGTACTTGTGATCGGTGCTGCAAGAATGAGGAACCAAGATCAAGAACACACGCATGTATGCTAAAGCCCAAGCAACAAATAAATATGCAAAAGATTATTTAAATTAATAACCAGGATTCAGTTTTTTTTTATAGAACAATTAACTTCAGGGGTTTGTCACTAGAATTTAAAGAGAATCATTTTAGTTAAGGACTAATTTAACCCCTGTTTGGTTTGGATAAAAATTAGAATTTGAGTAGATTTTGATAAAAGTTGGTGAAATGTGCGGTTGAAAAGTTGATAAAAGTTGTGGGTCTTATGAAATGTGTGGTTGAAAATGAGTTTGGGGGAAAATGAGTTTTTAAAAAGAAAAAAACCATATGTACGCATAGCACTTCTCTTTATAAAATGGGGGCCAAAGAGGGGCTTAATGATGCTACAGAATTGGTGCAACCCCTTCTGCCCAAGTCCATTGGGGTATGTTGGGGCTTGTATAGGTTCTAATGAATCGATGTAACCTGTTTTGACAGGAAGTTATACGACTTACATACTTTCTTCTTTTGTTCAATGTAAATATCCCTTCGGCAGGAACTGGTAAATCGCCATCCAATAATCTTCTTTAATTTTATTTAGTATCCATCGATCAAAATATCAGTACTTGTCAACCTTGTAAACAAAAGCTGATTTTAATTTACTATAAATGTAGATTATGGATTTTTGGGGTGAATATCACACATATTTGGTTAAATTAGTCATCAGAATCATCTGTTTCTTGACATTTTAATTCATCCCTCTTCTTCGTTCTTTTTTCTGTTTTGGTTTGTCTGAGGGTTGGTCAGTATTTTTCTGACAACTGTAGTGGTGTAGAACAATGATGAAACAAGAACAAGATTGAGAAAAGAGAGAAGAAGAGAGAGGAGAAAGAGGAGTGAATATAGAAGACATTAGGGTGGGGAGAGCATTAATTTATTTCATAATCAAAGTCTAAGTATTACAATAAATAGACCCTCTTTGCATAGAGTCTAAGCAAACCTAATTTGAGAAGGAAACAGTAACCTAATTCTAGCCAAACTAGAAAATTGTAATAAACTAGTGTAATCTAATCAGAACAAACAAAATTTAAATCAAATTATACTTTAAAATCCTATCTAAATCCTATATTTATTCTTATATTCCTTCCCCCGTCACAATATCTATTGACTGGAGATTGGCAAGATAGAAGCAAATAGATCTTTAATTCTGGATCATGGGATCTGTAATAAGAGTTTTGTGGAATGTTATAGCCTTATTGATTGTATGGTGTTAGTGGATATACAAGCAACTATTCTTATACAGGGAAAGAGAATAAAAGAGACATACAAGAAAAGAACAAATATTGATCCCATGACATATGGGAGATACGATTATACTAATAGAACGCAAGATTTTTCGTAATTCATCTTCTTTCCTAACATAGAAGTAAAATTAAAACCGAGGACTTAAAAGCCCAACTATACCCATTGCTGATGCCAATATAGTTAGCAAGCAAACCTAAAACCACCTGATATTAATTTTAACTACAGCAATTAGAAACGAAAACTTGACCCTCAGCAGTCACTAGAGAAACAACCAAGTAAGTTAAACCAACAAGGATCTAGAAACTTTGAGCACAGAGGTGAGTGGCCAATTAGATGAAGTCGCATCCTACTTTGTCGGAATTTTTTTCCAGTTGGCAAGGAAATGTCATATATTTCACTGTCCCCCAATATTTACGAAAAAAGTTAACCCCTACTATTCCAGAATTTGCCTCGTCTCTCTTACCATTCTCCTAGGTAAATTGAAAGATCACAAAGGTACAAGGGATGTAGGAGGTTTCCCCATTTGGCTGTGGCTGTTTAGGAGTCCGCTTTCAGGTAGATCATAATGTAATCACAGGAACGAAAGGGTTCCACAAGTCCATGGTCGATAAATTGATAATCGAAGCCTACATTGAGGGTCAGGACACCATGGTGACCTTTGGGCTTGGGGAGTATTTCATTGTATCTTGTACAGTTCAACATCATAAAAGATTAATGGCATGCACCTCGAAATATCTCCTGTACTTTTTACAGTTGCATTTGTTTTTCCATACTAACTAGGGGTCTATAGTAGCTTTACTAGAACAAAGACCATTTGGGTATAGATTTAATGCTGAAACTTTGTAAGGACACCATCGAGTCCTTCAACTTTTTCCTTTTTCTATGGAGCATGAATTCATGTATCTGATGCAATTTTTCTAATTCATTTTAAAACTAGCATCAATATTCAAAGACAGGTAATGAGAATGTCAGTGGGCTCAAACCACCCCACTGAGCAAATTCAGCAGTTATCTACAAATTCGAATGTTCTAATTATTTTACTACCCTATAATTGCAAGTGATTTGACTTAAGGAAGATCACAATAAGCTGATTCTCATAATTTATCTAACGCTCTTATAAAACTCAGGTTGAATGTCAGTGGACCAAGCAAACTCAGTGGCTACCCACAAATTCAACTTTACTATTTTTGTTCTTTGAGTACCAATAATTTCAGGTTTGACTTAGGGTAGACCTCAATACTGATTCTCATCATCTCTCTGATGCTCTGATCAAACTCCGATTCTCCCAAATTTATTCCCAAAGATTAGAGATTGAAAAATACTACTATTATAAATGCTTTATAGAAACTACATATTTGAATATTGATGTAAACTTTTGACTTAATTTTGAATTAGTTAGGTGAAATACTTGTTATAAAATGTTGTTAGTTATCAGACGAAATTGTTGCCTTATGTATTAGATTAAGTTTTATGATACATACATAAAATAAGGAGTTTTCAAATATTGTAAGCCGTAAATTATTTCTTGATAAACAATAATTTGGAAAAGATGCGAGAAAATAATCTCCTCGAGAAATAGAAGGAAAATATCTATATGAACTTCAATAGAAAGGGGATCTTTTCAAATTTAATGAACCAAAAGTATAAAAACTAGATCATTAATTACTCTAATCAAAACTAAGTGAATTTCCAAATCGGCATCAAGTAACAAGAGCAGTTGTGTTTGAGAAGAGCATCTATACATATGCCCATTTTCTTTCACCAGTTGTCTTGGCATGGTGACTCGGCATACACTACCATCTAAATCAACAAACAAGCCTTCCCAGCTAATGGTTGCAATGAGTCAAATAAAGGAAGAAATAAAAGATGAAATTTGAATCATTGACAAAAAAAAAACTTCACCTACACATACCAAAGCAGGATTGTACTAACCATCCAACATACATGCATGCAAACGACATTGACTACACTTTTCAGACTTCTTGGAATTTCAAAATAGTATAAATATACTCAAACTGAAATAACTTCCACTTTTTGGTCTTTTAACTCAGATTTGCGCTTTTAGAAGTGATAAGAGTTGGGGAGGAGATGAAAGATATTTAGGATTATTAAAAGAGAGATCTCCCTTTTTTCGTTTGCGTCACTGTTTGTCAATGGCGGACTAAAGTCTCACTGTGACACCTTCCAAATCCTACTCCAAGATTTTTTCAATAAGAACCAGCCTGATATTGCTCTAATCATCCTTGATCTCATACCGTAAACTGAAAATACAGTTTTCAATTCTCGTCCAACCATCCAAACAAACCCGAAACATCCCATTCTATCACACTGCTAGCTCTCCATCATCCCCACAACCTACCTGACACAACCATATATCATAAATGTAAGATATATATATGTGCCACAAAATTTCTTCCCGCACATAATCAAGGAATATATGATTAATAGCCCTCTCGTGTAGATTAAAATCTGAATTTTAGTAAATTTTGATAGAAGTTGATGAAATGTGTGATTGAAAAGTCATGGGACGGCAGGTCCCTCAGATCCCGAATTTCCATCTGTATCGGCAGATGCCTAACCAAGAGAAGTTATGAAGCGTGGGAAGCGTCGTTATCCCGATCTTTTACCATGAAATGCGTGGTTAAAATTAATTATTGACTTTTGATAATTTAATTTGATTTTAATCCAAACCTAACAAGGGCATAATAAGTTTTCCATAAGCCCAATTCTACTAAAATCTAAACTCAAGTTCAATTTACAGCAGCTAAAGCCAGAACAAATCAAATATACCTTCTTTGCCGCTATAAGGAGCTTCTAGAACGTTTATCATTATATATTGCACAACCAGAAAATGCTTAAGATCTACGAATGATAAATTAACAGATCATTCCTTAACTAGAAACCCATTTAAGATCATGGGTTTTACTTTCTAGTGAATCAAGAAATCAAAATAAATAAAACCCTCAATTACACAATTATGTCGGTAACTAACACAATACAAAACGTAGATCAAGATAAAATGGGAAAGGGTACTCACTTCCATTAAGCAAGAATCTTCAAAAAAAAGTTGCTTTTGAGCAGAACCAAACAAGCTTCCAACGCCACAAAATGAGATACCAACAAAGACCTACCTCTGTGTGTGTGTGTGAGAGAGAGAGAGAGGAGGGAGGTGACCGGTTGACTGGAGCCACCTATGAAGATTGACCACGCAACTGCAGCAGAAGACTAGTTGGGTGACTTATTAGTGCAAGTGCTTACCCGGTTACTGATGTGATTTGTCTTAACAGTGAAACAAATGATTAATTTGGTTAAAATGCCTCGGCAAATCTCAGTTTAGCATATATTTGGTTTGTTCATAATTTTCGATCATGGTCAATTTTTAAAATTTAATCACACATGTATAATTACTATTTACTTATTACTCATACATTTCGTTTAAACTCGTTACTTCACTCACCAAACCGTTCAAAAAAAAATGAAGCGAATCCATCAAAGAGAGCACTATAGAAACATGAACTCTATTGAATTTTAGTGGTAAATTTTATGGGAGCTAAACAATCATATTTTGTCAAATATCCAGCGACAAATTCTTAATAGTTTTTCATTACAATATTTCTAAATAACTTCCTAGTAACAATCCTAAATATTTCTTATTGACGATAGTGGCAATATCAATTATGATTTTCATACGGAACTTGAATAAATGGGCTTGAAAATCGGCTCTTGTCCATATTGTTTAGTTTGACTACAAATACTTTGAAATTCATGTAAAAGGCGAAGATGAATTTGGTCACACTTTCAAAGAAAGTATGGTGTATTTGTTAAGAATGTTGAAAATTTAAAATTATTTAGGAAATGAAAATTGATGTCATTTGAGTAATTTCGTCGATGGAAATTCAAGTAAAACATATTTGTTTAATGCTAGTTTGGACTACAAACTTTGAAATTTGTTCAAATTACACCGTTTTGAAAATTACTACCGATCGACTATTTGATTGTTTTAAAGATTATTTGTCCCTTACTTGAAAAACAAAATGAATAAAAACTAGCATAGATGAAGCCGTGTAGACACGTTCTTCCTTGCTGATGAAGCACGATGGCGATGCTCCAATCTGGTGGTTGAAAAAATTACAAAAATGGGTTTGGGGCTTCCTCCATTTTAACTCAGAGGTCTTAGTTAGTATGGAGAAAGTGAAAGATGAATAGTTGTAAAGAAGATAAAGAGTTTTCAATAGGGCCATACCTATGGTAGAAGGGATAAAAGAAAAAAAAAAATCAACCTAGATTTCACTGCATTAAAAAATTATGCGTGCACACAATAAATTACTTGATATGAATCACAAAGTACAAATCTCAACCAAATATCAACAAAGTCCTGAAAATGAGACCTAATTGTAATTCCCTATTGCTGGAATATCCACTTATTAAAATGACCAAAATACTCCTAAAAACTTCTATAAACAAGGTCGCTCCATAACAAAAAAAAGGGTGAAAATTTGATATCCAAACTTTCACTCTAAGAAAAAAATAGCCTCGGATCAAAAGCAAATTGGGGTCAAAGCTCTCGAAAGTTTAAAACACCATCTCCAATTGTAAAGCACTTTCCAAGCCAAAATAACAGTCGAAATTTTCATGTTACTCCTTTTATACAAACAATTGACTTCCAAACGCCCCCAAATTGAAGCATAAATTTTGACCATTAACTTTAAAAATCAATCATGCTACATGTACATCTTGTTTTACATAATTTTTTATATTGTATTGCACATGTTACATGATTGGACAATTTTTTTAAAAAATACACTTCTTCATATAACACTTTTTGAAGTCCCACACAATGTAAAGTAAGATGTTATCCATGGAATGCACACTTAGCATAATTCTTTAAAAATACTCAAAATTTTGAGGTAACTTTTTGAGGTCAACGGCCCCTTTTAAGAGTTTTTGTAATGCCTTCAAGTTGTTTGAGTGGCATCTAGTTTGAATCTTCCAATCAAGAAAAATTCTACCGATTGAAGACGACGACACCTTCTAAAATGGTAGTAATAGTTTCGGGTGGGGGAGTGGGTTGGGATGGGCTTGACGGATGATGTATTTTACATTTATTTTTTGATTTAAAAGACTAGTAGATTTTTCATTTTAACAACAATTTTTAGCTTGTTAATTAAGAATTCTGCTAATTATTCAAAGGCCGGTGATGGAAAAGAATGAAATAAAGGTTAGGGATAAGATTGTTGGGAGAGTCAGAGATTCGGAAATATTGCTATAATAATAAAGCTAATTATACAAACATGACCAGCAACCTTGATTGACAACTATATATTGTCAAAATTCGGACAATTGATATAAAAAATAGTTTTTAACAATTTTTAAAATATATGGATCTGATGGTGTCAAGTGTGTAATTATCAACAAAGATTGTACACATGACATGATTGATTGCTATAATTTACCCTGATATATTTAAAATTAAAATATGAAAAGAAGACATTTTGAATAAAAATTAGATGCTTGGGTCAATTTTCACCTTGTTGAATAGTTCCCATGCGAATGGCATTTTTCTCTTTATTCGCATCAAAGATACTACCAGAGAGAGGGATGGGCTGGGGTGGGTCCACTCCAGTTCAAGTCAAATTCTGTTAAATACTGTTAAAAAAAAAAATGGTTATAGCTGCCCATCCCAGTCCAAGCCAGATTTTGTTAAATTCTGTTAAAAAAATAAAAATTTTGTTATAGTCCATTTTTTTCCACTGTCCAACCCAATAACCCCCCATATCATTGAATCCTGATTCCACCCTTGGATGCTAGCATGTTTGGGTAAGTTTATAAGTTACTTATAAGCAACTTTTTAAAGAAGTACGTCTCTATAAGCTTAGCCAAACATGTTCGACTGATGTACTTCACAAAAAAATGTGCTTATAAGTTACCTTAGCTAAACATTGAAGCATCTGAGAATTAAGTACATGCATGCAAGTGAAGGTGAGAACCCTACTGATCATTAATAGGGCCCCTTTCCTCTAACTGACTTGAGACTGACGTAGTGATTAAAACGAAATGCAATAAATGTGTGTTTGTCTGATCCTTGCGCATCATGTGTTCGACGAAATTACTGAACGAAAATTGTGAGTGAGGTAGTAATGAAAGACAAAAGTGTCACCTATTTTTGTCTAAATGGGCCTTGTACCTTTGTTTGCATTCACATGCATGATCAAATCACAGAATTATTGCAGCTTTTCTAACTCGCATATGTAAGCTCCGAAAGGTACTTGTGTGTAAAAGGTTTCGTCTATCTTAAGGCAAGGGGATAGAGTTTGGTTGATGGTGGTTAGTACAAGTCGATATGACGTGTTTGCTGCTACAAAATATCGGGTAGAGGACCTAGAGGTGTACGTTAGATCATGCTAGTTTTTTGAGCTTATGAGTTGAGCATGGCCTGCGAGCACAACTAATGAGACGTTACTTTTACATGTACAAGTACAAAATGTAAAAGCGTATTTAGAGATTCTTTGACAACGATTTTGATAAAAAAAAAAAATTTAAATTAGCAAATTTTGATAGAAGTTATAAAGTATGTGATTGAAAAATTAATAAAAGTTGTGAGTTCAATAAAATGTGTGGTTAAAGTACTGAAAATGCGCTTGCCTTTGTTAACTAGGAATCAAATTTTTGAGTAAAAATAGACGCCAGGATGGGTCGATGATGAAGTGCTTGCTTGCCTAAGCGTTGATTATTTTTAGTTATTATACTGTTAGTTTCATGAATTTTGATTTTCCTTCTATTTAAAATATGTTTTATTCATAAATGACAAAAATAGTCTTATTTACATGAATTTTTAGTACTTTGAGGCAAAACAACGTAACTTCAATAGTGAATGGAGAGTAAACGAAGTTGAACTGTTGAAGTAGTAGTAGTAGTAGTA
>CAIGRB010078356.1:31797-67357 GCA_903798255.1 Fraxinus quadrangulata | reverse complement strand
ATTGCCTACTGATAAGAGGCAAATAAAATGTAAAAGTGAATAATAATTGACGATTCTCGTCGCTTCCAACGAGATCAAACAGGTACCTTTTCGTTCGGTGGAGGTTAAACGTGGCAAATATGTACGTGATCCTTGGTGAAACAGGAGACACGGATTATGAAGAACTAATTGCTGGTACTCACAAAACACTGATAATGAAAGGAGTTGTTGAAAAAGGTTCCGAGGAATTGCTCAGAACGGCTGGAAGCTACCTAAGAGACGATATAGTTCCAGTAGATACCCCGTTGATCGCCTACATTAGTGGACAGGCAACAGCAAAAGAGATTGCAAATACATTAAGGCAGATCTCTGGAGCAGGAATGTGAGGCGAAATCTCCATTTTTTGTCGTTAAAAATCAAAATCCCATCATTATTTTTCACTATATATATAATGTGTTGATCTCGGGTTATTGCACCAGTGTTGCTAAATGATGATATCCATGGTTGTTAAATAATAGTGTTCTTGTTGTGTTATTGACATGGATTATCTGCTCTGATTTTACTTTTTAGAAAACACTCATGGAGTGGAAAAAGAAATTTTGCCAATATAAAAATGTTAGTCTGATAAGAGCATGGGAAGTTAATTTCTTTTCTGCAGTGTTCTGTCATGTGTTGTGGAAAAATATGTATGGGGAAATTGTATCATTGGTGTCCTTAAACCATTGCTGTAGTTACAAGTTGGTCTCCAAACTTTTCATTATGGTGTACAATTAGTCTTTAATGATGGAAACTGCCCAGATTTTTGTTTGATTGCACTTGTCATCAAATTTCCTCGGTGCTAGCTGCAGTTATGAAGTAAACCCAACTTTATATAGTTGGAGACGAGTGGCATGTGATAGTTGAACAATGTTTGGCAATTTCTAACGTGGGGACTTATTGTGCAACTGTAATGAAAAGCTAAAGAGGTATTGAATTATTTAGAATCGTTGTATTACCGTGGTCAGCCAATCCAACTACGTTCCATTCGTGAAAACCGAGTAGCAAACACCAAAATTTGAACAAGAACAGTTAAAATGAGATGAAAGTAGTAAGGATTCTAACATCAGTAAATGAAATAACAAAGAGAAAAGGAAGAACATGACCTGATATTTTTGTTTCCTTCAGTTTATAAGCTGTTTTATTTGCTTCATCTGCTTTCGCAATCCTATCAGCTTCACTTCCAGCAAATTTCTCTCTGAAGAAATCCACTTCTTCATTTTTCTGCATATTATTTGATCAGATTCATAAGCAGCGGTGCAACGAGTTAATTACCTTAGAAACTGTCACAAAAAACTAAAGCAAACGCATGTACCAGTTTTTTGAACAACGGTGCTGGTATTCCAATTTTATGACCCTGGTAGAATCTCCCATGGTCTTTTAGCCCTTTCAACATCACCATTTTCATCAGAAAGTGGAACTTGAACTTCAAGGGGCAAATTGAGCTGCGCAAGTACCTACATGGCCATGGAACGTAAAAGCTTCATTATATGCATTGAAAATGTTTTTCCGAGTAATTCACGTACTATATGTAAACTGCAGCTACTGGTTGTTGAATTACCCCAAGGGAAAAGGATGGCACGAAAGGTATGCAAGGAGTTAAACTAGTCCGACCAATGTCTTCATAACCACAGAACATGAAGGTCGATCTTCCTTGTAAAGCCTCCAGAATTAGCTCTCCTACGAGGAAAAATATGATTATAGGGCTTGTAGGCCTAGGCCCTACGACTAGTCACGGTAGAATAATGCTAGATGTACACTCTTTATGATTTTATGATTGACATGCCTCTATGCGGAAGAAACATGTGCAGTGATGTGATAAATTGATTTAAAATCAATGACTTTGATGAATTCGCTGAAAAGAGTGTCAACAAAGATATAAATGAGAGTTTACATGTAGCATTATTCGTCATAGTATAACCCAACTCAATGGTTGAGCCAACTTACCATCATGTGTTGCGTCATGGGTTTTCAAATCACTTCTGTGTAAAAATGATTTTCGGATGATTGTGCTAAAATCTGGCCAACATGCACGTCATGTGATAAACCCGTGTTTTTTCTTTTCACGTCTCAAGATCGCTCGAACCTAGACCTATATCTTTTTTATTTGAAGTATTTTATATAATTTTAATATTTAAATATCAAAATTTTATTAGTTTTATATTCCTTGGTGGCCATTTTTTTTTAGAAAAATATTGTTTTGAAATTTTTGGAAAATGTGTAGATAAAAAATAGAGAATTTTTTTTAAGTTTACGTATATAATATTTTATTGTGTGAAATAAAATACAATAAAATAAGTACCTAAAAAGAAATTTTTTGAAAGGATGAGAGACGGGACGCGGGCTAAGTATGACATCAAATATTTCGGACCGTTATGATTTCTCAGGCTTAAAACCGGAAATCTCAAACGAGCAAATTTTTACCATCTGTTTCTCATTTCTATAAATTATACTATTCACACAGGAATGTGTGTATTACTGATCAAAAAAGGAAAAAATCTTGGCTATTTATTTGCAATTGCACATCGATAATTATGTTATATACATCTAGGTCTAATTTTGTGTGTCTATTTTGAAAGCGAAAGGTTGTGTCCGTGGAGTGGGCGCTGCACAGATCTGATTGTGGAAGGTAAGTGTTTTTTTCTTGTTACGCACATCGCTTCGCATAAATTATGCACACATATCAATGCTAACTTGTTTTCTGAAATGCATTTTGATTTGTTAATGCACGTTGTCTATTTGTGGATTTGTGTTTTTCCGAGAATTAATTTGGTGCTGAAATTATTTCGCGTTTGATGCGCGCATGAAATTTATCATTGTACCATGTTTTGTATTTGTGTCTGTTTATTTTCTTCTTTTGCGAGATAATTGGTAGAATAGTTTGGATTTATAGTTTGAATAATGTAAAATAATGATGATTGTGAAACTGCAAGCATTTATTCTTGAGATTATTAACGTGTATAAAAGAATATTCAAATTTGATTATTTTATCAATACATGGTCAAAGTAAGTGAAATTCTATACGAGTGATCTTTGTATGGTAATCTCTTGCATTTTTCCATATTCACAAGTCATTATCATATGATTGTTCATATGTACTATAGAATGTTATTTTTTCCCACATTTGAAACATCAAATATTTTTTTGTTGATTATAAGTTTTTCACTGTTTAGATACAATAACATGTCCTTTAAATAGACGTAAGTGAGCATAACGTCCGTAACAATGGGATGGATTTACTAATGGAGAAACTTTCGTTTTGTGATTCAAGCATAGAAACATAGATCTCATTCTGCTGTTACATGTTTTTGACCTCAGCTAGAGAGTTTGGTTTATAAATCTAATAAGTTGAAGTGACTATTCCATGATCTAACTCTGCAGAAAGAGGACGTTTTGAAGTGTATGTTATTTAATTTCTATGGATAAGCCTGCTGTTCTCTACTATGGAAGTATAGATGTCAGAAAGAGCATATCTTCTTGTTAAGTATACTCCTTCATTCTGGAATTGAATATCTTTATTTACTTCTGCGGTCAAACATTCGGTCTATATTGTGATGTTGGGACTTGTGAGAAATAATCCCTCTACTTCTGGTGCAATTAATAATTACCATTTTCAAGTTACAAGTTACAACTAAGAAAATTTGAAATATAATTTGTTACAATTTAAACGAAGTGCAGATTTCCTGGATATACGTGATCTTTGGTATATATGCATGAAGGCTGAACTTAATAAGCCTATAAGAGCATATCCAAGAGACTCTATTTTTAAAGAGCATATTTTACAATTTAGAGAGTATCTATAAATTTATAAAGTAAAAAATTTTAAATACTCTAACAGCTTTTTTATGTTTAACACTTAATTTTATTACTTCCAATATGTATTTATTTTTTTTCTCTATCTTTTATTTTCACAAACCTTCCTCCAATTTATTATATTGTGTCCTTTCATTCTTTGTATTTACTATTTAGTTAGTCAATATATGGAGCATTGAAAATTGAAATATTTTGAATGCATTTAATTATAAAGAGTGGATTTTGACCACTTTCTATTTTAAAATGTTAATTTGAAGAGTTTCTTGAAACAAATTTTAAGGATTAACTATTTAAAATAGAGAGCATTTCACTTTTTAAAGAGCATTTTGGAGATGCTCTAAGCCATGGACCCACACAAAAAGTGTGTTAAAAAATGTATGGGGAGTGAGTCCTACACAAAATAAGAAATTATTAAGGTCAACCTCACTTATGTGGCTTATTTCGACCCACAAAAATTTTTGGACCCATGGCTTATATTTGCCCAATGTGCTCAATTGTTGAAATTATTTTTTGAAATTTGTAAGTTAATGTGATTAGGCATGGAAGAGGAAAGAAAGAAGTTCAAATCTTTGACCTAGGTAAACACAATCTTTTTTTTTTTACGCCTTCAATACTTCTAAACTATAAGATATGAATAAAATGAATCTTACTATATTGGGAATGTCTGATAGATCTGAAGGGGCCTTCTGTAGCCACCAAGGAACAAGCCAAGGATGTTAGTAGAAGCATATCTTGTATTCAATTGTACTAGTGTTTCATTTTTAACATATTATTAAAGATGGTAGGCATTTGATTTTTATTCCAACTACAAACTCCTCCTTCCCCCGCCCCAATGTTTCTAGAAGATCAAGATCAAATACATTTAACTGCAAAGTTGGGAAGAAATTCTTTTACAAAATCCTAAAAATGAGGAAAGAAGCAGTAGAATATCAAAATGACGCGAACAGCGGAAAACTACCTAATTTTGAGCACAATGTGTAAAAAATAAATAAAATAAAATAAAGAATGAAAGAAAATTATAAATTAAGAGTGATTATGAATTTATACTAAGGTAGCAACGTGGATCATGCTAGCATCACACCATTTGTTCCATTCAACTCACTGCATTGAGGTGATTTTCAAATTTCACTGACAGATGTCTAGAGATCCACATTGTCTATGTTACCAAATTACTCTACTACTACCACCTATTTCTAGCCAATTTTGCAAACCTTAATATCTCTTAGCAGGCCCCATATCTAACTATTTGTATAAACTTCAAGGAAAATTATTTTCACTTTTCAGGCTTGTTCTTCTGTGGTGTTTATAAAAGCCAACTGTTTAAGTAGTTCTACAGAAAATGTCGAGATTCAAAATTGTTGACAAAAATATCCACAGATCATCTAGATTTGAAACATATTAATGAAGGTCTATGTTCTTGATATTAGCTTTATTACATCGACGCCCTCCCTCCTCCCTCAAGCCCTGCTGTGGCTGTCTCCACCTGTGTCTTTAATGTTATTTCATGGCGTTGCTTGACTTCTTCTTACAATCTACAAATGGTTCTTTCAGATGATTGTGAAACTGGTTATTATTAGACATACTTCAATTCTATTTACGACTAACTGTACATAAATTAATGCACTTTGTTTACTTGTACATCATTTTGTAGGATTTGTGCAATCAGCAATATCTAGTCAAGTTCTTCCATCAACCAATTTATTTTGAGTGTACATCTTGAAAAATGGCAGATGGAATATCAAGCTTTTGGGGGCCTGTCACATCTACGCACGAGTGGTGTGAGCCAAATTATGTCAACTCTTCCTATATTGCTGAATTTTTCAACACCGTGTCTAATGTACCAGGCATTATATTAGCACTCATTGGTCTCGTGAATTCCCTGAGACAACGTTTTGAGAAAAGGTTTAGCATCCTTCACATATCAAATATGATACTCTCCATCGGCAGCATCCTATATCATGCCACGTTACAGCGGCTGTAAGTTTTCTATCTATGTTCTTATCTATCTGCAAACTGAGCTGGAGGTGGTGAATTTTTTTGGGTCATTTACATTTATGAATTTTGCTTCATGTTTGCATAATTAATACTAGTATACCATTTTAATAGAAGTTCAAAAAGAAAGCAAGCATGAATGAGTCCAGAAATGTTAAAAGTGAAATTCAGAAATTTTATAAACACTATCAAAGTCTATTAAGAAACCAACAGAGGGAAACTATTCCATGGAGACCAGAAACATGTTATGACAGAATTTTGTCCCTAGAAGTTATGTTTACTTACCTTTTCTGGAATACAGTAATCCATATGACATCTTATACTCTTCCTTCCGGCTTTGTGTACTGAATCTGGAGATGTATCCCTTCTCAATGATTGAGTAGCGGAAACAGAAAGAAAAGAGAAAAGAATAAATGGTATTTCCATTCTAAATTCTATTTTCAAGGTGAGTTTCCTTGTATTTTGTTTATTCCCGTTATAAAATCCTATGTTGAGGTGATTGCCTATCTGTTTGGTATAATGTGCTGCAATTTATTGCTGATTCTTTTCAACCATTTTATCTCTGTGGAACCTTTAGGAGTTATGGACAACTCGAATGTGATGTATTCGCTAATAATTTTTAAATTGTTTCCTTAACTATAATTGAAACATTCTTGTCTGAAATGTGCATAATAGAGTAAGGAAGATAAACTTAATGCTAGTAGGTTTTGATGTTATAAATTCCTTATATCTTCTGAACTTCAAGGCAAGTAGAACTTAATCATTTTAGTTAAAGAACTTCATAAAATCTTTGTGTTGCTCATATCCATGTCCACCAAGTGTTATGAGTATTGATTAATTTAATAGGATCTTTTCCAACCTCCCTCTCTCCAACTTTTAGTTGTTATTTAACCTGCCCCTGCCCCTGCCCCTGCCCCTGCCACGCGAGGTATGGAGAGAAGGGGTGGGGCTGGGTGGAGGTAAAGATATTGAAATGAATTACTCATTGCTTCATGCAGTCTGCACATTCTGTGATAGAATCCAGTTAAACTCCTCTTTCCAGATGATGTAACTAGTAGGGTATCTGAGAGAGCATTAATTGGTTTCGAAATGGAAGAAAAATCTATTTTTTGGTAATATAGAAGTCTGCCCTAGAATTTGTGAAAGTCTTACTTCATACTATCTGATGTGCTATTCGATTCACAAAGTATTACTAGACTTGAACACAGTTTTGTATTTTACAAGTACCTCACTCCTGTGTCTTTTGTTTTGTCTGTTATTTTCTCTTCCTTATTATGGTACCCAGTTATAGACTATTTTTGCAACTTTCAATATGGCGTGGTTGTGAAAGTTTACAAGTGTGAATCCACTGCATGAACACAAAGTTGCTTTTTATTTTATTGGTTTTTGCTTTCGTATGTTTGTATTGTTTTCTTCTCAGTTTAGCATGTCAACTATTGTCAAGTGAATGAGATTTAAAGCCAACTTCCTGCCAGCTGTGCTCTAGCTTCTCGTGCTACGTTGCCTTTATGTCTTTTTAGCTTTTAGCATGGTTTTTGTTGACCAAGAAGTAGTTGCTAAGATAGGGGCTTCAAATTATCTCATTCATAAATATTAGTATGTTAGTGGTCCCTTACTTTGTTGACTTTTAGAAGCTGAAAAGCGCAGAAGCAACGAATATGTTTTGCTATTTCACTTTTATATATTGTCAGTTTTGAACTTTGAATTTTTTTAATTCACAGATAACAAATATATCAAATGCTTTACTTCTCTGTTCGCAAGTATAATTCTTGGAAAATGTTAGTGGGGATCCTGAGAGCAGTGGACTGTCTTTATATATCTTCTTTTTCATCGTTTTGGGTGCACTTTCAGTCTTGATTCTTAGTTTGATATTAAATATCATATTATCCATATGAATGTCAAAAATAACAATGCTGAACTTAGGATATTAAGTTAATTGTCTGTCATTTATTGGGTTATGCCGTTTAATTATCTCCCATGAGAAGGAAAGCAAATTCTTGTATTTGTAGACTGCAATAGTGAATATGAATGTTGTCATGGTGGATATATTGGACTTTTTGTTGTGATGCGGTTGCAACCATTAATTGTTGCCTGTAGCGATTATTGCGAAAGAAATTGAAGAGCCTATTTTAGTTTCTACGCATCCTTGGATTTATCTCATTGTTTTTTCTATCGATATCTTCCTACGTTGACAAGTGGACTTATTGGAAGATCATTGTGTATGTCCTTAGAATCACTATGGTGAAACTGTATTATGGGATCCCATTTAGTTGTATGACCTATTAGAAATTGGTTTTTATTCTCTCAATTTACTAATGAATATGAAATGCTCTTTAAGCATGTGAATACTGATTAATGTTTTTGAGTGCTGATAATCTTCTGATGAATATATACATCCATGGAATATATACTAATTGCAAATTGTTAAAAGGCAAGCTTGATATTAGGCAATCACAATTATTATGACTCACTGAATTACACCAAAATATTTGGTGGATGGCAATATTAAATGCTTCTAAAGACACAAATTGACAGCTATTATTCATCTAGGGGTTTTGTCTTTCATCGTTCCAAGTGGTGGTGTTGAATGCTCTTGATTATGGAACGGCTGTATGAATGTTACTTTGTTTAACTGAAAACAAAATACTCTTATCATGTTATGTGTAATTGCTATTTTGTACATCTACTTATTTTGGCAATTTTGTCTATAATTATCATTAATTAATGAAGCCAACACAGAGCAATAAGCTTTATTTAATTTGGGTTCCCCCCTCACCACCTCCTCACACCCCCCTCCCCACCATCATCTGGAGTTGGGAGGTAGTTCAGAACTGCTTTTAGTCCTCTATAAAAAGATTTGATCTAGAAAAATGATTTGAGTCTGGGAATTGCTCGGCATTAGGAGTTTGGAAGGATTATTGCTCTGGGAAGCTATACATGGAATTCTGGATTCTTTTGAGGTATTTTTGTTGGGATGGGGGATACGTAATGTAAGTAATGGTGCTCGTATGTGACGTGATAAGAGCTAAAAATTTTCATTGGATCGTCTATTTGATCCTATCGAAACTATAAAACAGAAAAGCGGCAGTTGTAGGAAAGGTAAGGCACTCTCTTCATCACCTTATTGGTGATGGAGGAGAGAATTCTAAGGATGCTGCATTATAATTAAGCTAGACTAGCGAGTGAAAAAAAAATGGTGTTGTGCTTATCTCGACTCTATACAGACTGCTTCTGAATCTTTGTTAGGTTTCTTAGAGAAGTGATGGTTGGTGTTTTCCCTAGTATTGTTTTCTGTTTATGCTATGTGCTCGGGAATTGCACTGCTTTTAGTACTTTGGTCCCTTGCAATATTTTGATCGTTGTGGTTTCTAGCACTCTGCTTAGCATGATGACATGAATTGGTCTTGATAATAAAGTGATGACTTTTATAACATGTGATTGGTATTGGAATATATCGGAATGTGGTGTGATTAAATTGGTGCTGTATGATTTCGGTTGTAAGTCTGATTAATATAAGATAAAGTATTGCTTTATGACAAAATAACAAATGCTGAACCTGTACTCGCTCTTTTTCAAGTTATTAAGGATGATGTACGGAAAATATTGTGTTATTGAAACTGTCATCTTAAAATAGCTTCAATTTAGCCCCTGTTTGACATCCATTTTATTTTTCTTTCTTAATTTCAACCACACATTCTATCAATAAAATAATATTACACATAAATCCAAAAATTATCCTTACTTTTTAACCACGTATTCTTCCATCAATCACTATTCCAAAATCTATTCTTTTCCCAAAATGGGTGTTAAACACAAGCTTAATTTATCTGTTTATGTCAATCGGACGATATTTCTTTCTATAATACATTGATGACTACTATCCATATTTCATTTTTAGGCAACAGCAAGGTGATGAAACACCCATGGTGTGGGAAATGCTCCTATATATTTACATCCTATACTCACCAGATTGGCATTATCGGAGTACAATGCCCACATTTTTGTTCCTCTATGGGGCAGTTTTCGCCGTAGCACATTCACAGCTCCACTTTGATATTGGTTTTAAGATGCACTACTGGCTCCTTTGTTTTCTTTGCATTCCTCGGATGTACAAGTATTACATTTACACAGACAACAAATCTGCTAAGCGGCTTGCAAAGGTGTATGTCGCCACTTTATCTGCTGGAAGCCTCTGCTGGCTAGTTGACCGTCTGTTCTGTAAAGACATCTCGTGCTGGTTCTTCAATCCACAGGGTCATGCAATGTGGCATGTTTTCATGGGTTTTAACTCTTACTATGCGAATACGTTCTTGATGTACTGCCGTGCCCAACAGCTCGGGTGGGATCCAAAAGTTAAGCACTTTTTGGGAATTTTCTCCTATGTGAATATTCAAAAACCGAAAGCCCAGTAGAACTTACGGAACCACTAATTTGCTGGCGAAAGCAACAGGTCACAATTCTCTCCTTTTCTTTTCTCAATTTGAAGAATGCAATGCAAATGGTAACTGGGAATCATTATGGCTGATCGGATATTGGTTAAATTTTGACCGTAAAACTAACATTTTCCAGATGTACGATATTTTGATATACTTGCACAAAAGATTACATGAACTAGGCATTAGTAATTGAAATTGTCATCTTTTATTTTCTTTTGAAATTAGATGGGTATTCTTATTATTTTTGAATTATGATTGATGAGCGAGACGGGTTTTAGATTAATCTGTTAGCACGCATCTAATGTCATTGAACCATAGTTTTTTTCACATGCGCCTTTGTACATTCCCCTGAGATAGTTCTCAAATGTTTTTTTCTACTGGTTAGTTGAAGTTTCTTAGAGAATGTATTTGTTAGAATGGTCGTCTTTGAGTACTTCCTATAAGTTGGCTGTAGATTATTGGGTGCATTTCATCGATGATTTTGTTAGCTTATTATTTGCTGAGAAATTACGAGATGGTTTCCTCTTGTATTATGTTTAGCATTGTACTTAAATCTACTTGGAATCGAATCCATATTTTGATATTCTCTAAATGTTGGGTTAAATTCACCAATTACCACTCAATTTCATACTTAGTATCATATTGATGCCCAATTTGATTTTGTTTTATCATGGTTACCCAACTTCATACTTAGTGTAACATTGGTCGTCCAATTTGATTATGTTAAATAAAGGGGTAATTAGAACACGACGTCCTTATTTTTCACTATTACTGCGAAAAACGTTTTTACCTTTTATTTTTTGACATTTTCACCTTTATTTTTATCTTTCGTTGCTCAAAATATCATTTTCTTTAAATGAAAGAAAAAGAGAGAACTAATTGTAATTATAGTCCAATTTTTATTTTAAAAAATACAAACGAGTCATAAATAAATTATTAAAATGGTAATTAGTACATAATATTATTACATTTTACTATTATTCTGAAAAATGTTCATTCTTTTTATTTTATTTTATTTTTATATTTTCAACCTTAATTACACGTTTGATTGTACAAACCATCATTTTTATTCATTTTCATCCAATATTTATAAAAAATTGTGAATTGACAAATATACGCTCTTATTTAAATAAATAAATAAATAATTAATTATAATCTCAAAATTTTTTAAAAAAAGTGCAAACGAATTCTAAATAAATTATTAACAAAAGTGAAAACAATTCTTAAATAAATTATGATAAAAATTAGAACTTAAAAAGGTGCAAACAAGTTTCAAATAAATTATTAAAATATTAGAAATTAATGTTTTTTTAAAAAAAAGTACGAACGAGTTCCAAATAAATTATTAAAAATTAAAAATTGTTAAAAAAATTGAATACAAGTTCCCAATAAATTATTAAAAAATTAGAAAATGAAAAAAAAAAGTGTATACGAGTCTTAAATAAATTATTAAACAATTAAAAAGTGTAAAAATATTTTAATAATTTATTTGAGACTCGTTTGCACTTTTCGATAATTTTACCATTACATTTAATAAACCAAAAAGTAAATAAAAGCTAGATCGGAAAAGAACGAATTATTCCTTTCTCCGCCCATTGCCTGTCAAACACCTCCGCCTGATCCCATCTGAGTTAATTTCCACTACCACCAAATCCCCAATTTCAACTTTAATAAAATCAATCTTGATGTAATTTTGGGGGTTAAGTTCATCAGTGACCACTCAACCTTATATTTGATGTCATCATGATCATTCAATTTAATTTTATTTCACTATAACCATCTAACTTTATACTTAGTGTCACTCTATCAAATTTGATTTTATTTCATCATGATTATTCAATTTTATATAACATTTTACTATAACCACTTAATTTCATATAATATTTCATCATAGTCACCTAACTTCTTTTCACTATTCATTAATTTTAAAACTCGTAAAAAGGTAACTTTGCATTATATATAAAAAAATTATTTGAAAAAAAAATTAAAAAAAATTATTTAAAAAAACGTTACTTAGAAAAATAAAATAAAATATTTTTGAAAAAAGTGTTACTTTAAAAAATAAAATAAAAACTTATTTAAAAAAAGGTCACTTAGAAAATAAAATAAAAAAATTATTAAAAAAGTTTTTAAAAATAAAATAAAAACTCATTTTAGAAAAAGAAGTTACTNTTTTATATGAAATTGTGTGGCCAGGATGAAATAAAATCAAATTGGGTGATTATGATAACACTAAAACCATGTTTGATAGACATGATTTTTCATGAAAAATAGAATTTTTTTTCAATTTTCCAACTTTTGAATATATTTGATAGCAAAAATTTCCCCGGAATTTCTTTTCCACCTTTCCTTATTTTTCAGCTTTTTGAGGAAGATGTATTCTTGTTGTTTTGGTTGGTGGTCATTTTTTTTTTCTTTTTTTTTTTTTTTGCAATTGAGAAAAACTCTAGACACAATGGTAAAGAAAAATTATCACTTTTATTGACAATTTCCATGCAAAATAAAGTCAAACGAATGGTAGTCGATATGGTAATTTTTTTTTTGACAATTGGAACAAATTTTAGACTCAATAGTAGAAAAAATTATCACTTCAATAGACAATTTCCATAAAAATGAAGCCAAACAGAACCAAACTTTCAACATTTTTCAGATGAAAATTATACCAATCAAAGATAATTCACATTAAAACAATTTCTATGCAATTCAATTCTCTGTAAAATATTTTCTTTTCAACCATTTTCCACATTTACAATCAAACGGACCCTAAAAATATAAAGTTAGATGTCCATGGTGAAACAAAATCAAATTGAATGATTATGATAATACTAATTATAAAGTTGGATGACCATTGGTGGATTTAACCCAATTTTGGGAGTGTTTGAACAATATAGATGAAAATTTTCTGAATCTCTTTACTTTATTTTACTTTCATATTTTCAATTTAAACCGTATTTAAAAATTAAAAAATAATATAAAAAGGGCAATTTGAACTTTTTATTCGTAATCTTTGCAAAATGTCACAATTTTATTGTGTACCTTTTTTTTTTTTTAGCACAATTCATTCTCTAAATTTCAGTTATGTAACAAAATTCTTCATTCCTTTCATTTTGATTGTTAAATGACGAAGTTTCCCTTCTCTACAAATAAAAATAAATAAAAGAAAGTAGTAAAACAACAAAAAATAAGAAAAAAAAATATAAATAAAGTCCTGCAATAGAAATATTTCATCTCTTCAAACCAAGCTCATCCACCACCTCGTCAAAATCCAGTGTAACCCCGTCCCCTCCATGGTCATACACCACCTCGAGACCAGTGATTTTTATTATTCATTTATGTCCTATACTTTTTGTAATGTACTGTTAGGGACAAAATTTTACTCCTCGATTCAAGTAAACATTCACATCACTATGTTTTTTTTTTTAACACCTTTGATAGATACATTTTCTTTTGTGACAGACTTTACAATGCGTTATCAGATGTGAATATTTTCCGTCATTGAAAAAAAAAAATATCATTGCATTTCCATATATGAAATCATCGATTATTCTTCGAGGCTGAAATCTTCACGATGTTCCATACTTCAAAAGATCCATATGTTCGCTACAGGGAAAAATTGAAAGACAGAGAAAGGTAAAATCATTTCATGATGAAGCATAATACAATTTGGGGTTTCCAAAATGTTTCTATCAAAACAAAGTTGATTCTATTAAATTGTAGAGCTTAATTACTGCGACTTTGAGGAGTCAGTACGTGAAATCTCATACTTGTAATTTTGATTTTGCCCTAATTAACAGAAACGTCATTAGGATTTTGAAATACCACCATAAGGTGAGAGATATTCTCAAATATCATAGTATTACATTAACAAGAACCTCGTTAAATCTTATTTTTTCTTATATTTATTTTCTTTCTACGAATTTATTGCTCTTGGTAGTAGAATTAGAGTTTATAATTCTCAACAAATTTCTTATAAAACAAAGACAGTTTCAATGAAAAGTATATATAATTAGTGTGTAAACACTACAAAAAAATTAAAAAAAGGGCTTCAAGCACGAATTTTCAGTTCGTGAAGCCACAATATCTGTTGCTAATAATCGTCACCAACAGAAAAGATCTAATTCTTATAATTCGCCATGCAAAACAACATTACATGGATATGCATCTACCAACAAATTAACCAAAATTCGAATTCTAAAACTGCAGGCAAGTTACAAGTGCATTTGGGTAGATTTAGAGGAATGACTTCTTGTCTGAAAATTTATAGTGAATTTCTTGCTTATTTCTGAACAATAATTTGTTATTAGCTTGAACCATGAAAAGGTAAGGGTTTCCTTCTTAGTTATAGTAATAGCATTTTATTTTATGACTCAGGTATTCAAGCTTCTCCCGACTAATTCTGAAAAATGATGGCGGTTCCCCCCTCGATTCGTCACCCAAGTAAATTAAATGCGATCACAGCTTATATACTGACACACATCATTTGATACATACAAAAAAAAAATACAATAATGCGTATAAAACATCAATAAAGTGTTTAAATAATTATTATATTTGTGATTCATGATTGTCACAAATATACAAGTTCATTAGTAAATAATGCAATGAAGGAGAAAGAAATGATTGGATGGGGGTAAAATAATCATTTTATGCTCGACGTCAATAAATTATTGACATTGACAATGGTCTATCTCAAATTTCAGTTTCAGCGATTGGTCTGCTTTACATCTCTACGTGATAGACTATTGTACCATTTATTAATTTATATTAATATACATAAATTCACCGACACATAATTGAAATACATTAATAAAAATAAATATACTCACGCAAGAATCTTGAAATTAATTATACCATGCATTTGCTTTTATTAGAAAATCTTTTCTTTGGCTAATCCAAGAATAGTTGGACGCATGCGTGCCGTTAAGAACAATCTTATAGGCATGTCAAAAGTAAATCATTTATGTCTCTCTTATATATTGTTTTTGCTACCTTAATTTCAAATTCGAAATTATTTTCTATGCATTTTGTCATATAAATTTTCAATGATGGACAGAAGGGAAGGTATCTTAGATAGGAAATGCAAAGGAATCTGCATTCTTGTTGTGAATGATGATTTCACATGTCGGAATATCGCGACTGAAATGCTTAAGCACTTCCCTCATGAAGGTACTGAGAAATATGCATGATTCTGGTAATATAAATATTTGTTACATGTTATGCATATTCACTAGTTGTTTTCATTTTCTCAGAATTGTATACTGGACGAATTTCGGAGGCCATAAGTATCATGTGGGAGAGAAAGGATAGATTCGAACTGGTTTTAACAAATGCTCACAGGTTAGAGTCGGACGACTTTTATATTGTCCAATGTGTTCAAAACCGGTTCAATCTTCCTACCATTTGTAAGTACAACTTGTGAGTTCCTTCATATTACTCGAAAATAATGATGTTCAGACAAAATTTTCAGTTTTCAAGTTTTTCATTGCAGTAATGTCACCAGATAAGATGAAGATAGCATCAAATGGTGAAGATTATATTGTTTCAGCATATGTTGTGAATTCTTTGAGTCGAAAGGATATAAATGGTCTTTGGCAATCTGCATTTAAGAAAGTAAAAGCCAACAAGGTGGTAGCTAAACTAGAAGGCAATTCTCAAGAGAGATCCACGTCGTATAATGTAGTTGAATCGGAGAATAATTCATCATCAAATAGTGAGCCGACACATGTTCAACATCAACTAAAGAGAGAAGAAGATAGAAATTCAAGTGAACAAAATGAAGTTGGTAAAGATGATTCCCATAATAAAAAGAAACCAAGGATGGTGTGGACTAGAGAAATGCATCAGAAATTCTTGGAAGCCATCGATTTTTTAGGCCGGGAAAGTAATACGCCTTTTTATTTTCTTTCTTTTTGTCCCGTTTCTCTTGTTCTTTTCAAATAACCACTACCCATAAATTTTCACTGTTTCTTGGTACTTTCTCAGAAGCAGTACCAAAGAAAATAGTTGAGAGAATGAAAGTTCCCGGGTTAACCAGAGAAAATGTTGCAAGTCATTTGCAGGTTTATTCCATTTCAAATTTGAATCTTCAACTTGTTATGATCCTTAAATTCTTGATTTAACAAAGGCAGTTTGATCTTTTTTTCCAGAAATATCGCGATTGCAAAAAAAGAGATCGGGATGTAAGTTTTAATTCCATGTATGACATGAACACGAGAAATCTATACCAGGGATCATGTTTTTTTCCATCCCTTTCGATGTCAAGATTCGACTCCATGCAGAGGAATTCCAGTACTGTACAACAGGGTTACACAACACCTTTTCACCAAGGTTCATATTTTTTGAATGCAAAAGAATCTACAAGCACCTTGAACTTGAGGCATTCACAATTACTTTCTGCAAACAATCAGAGGGTCACTCGATTCCTAAATAGAACCGTGCCAAAAAGAAACAACTATACAAATCTTGGGAATTCGCAAGTGTTGCTACAGAAATGCACTCCTAGAGGACAAGACAAAGAAGCATATGGTGAGATCAATAGAGATAATTCATCTACAGGCACCAACCAGTCGATAAATTCTAATTCTACTTATGTGTACGTCGGATTGAGATTTGCAAATGATGGAAAGTCAATCATGAGTAGCCAACATAAAGTTTCTACTCATAATGTAATCAGTACAGAAACACTACTTTCCGATTTAAGAACTACTGGGGATGAGTTAAATTTTAATTGGCTGGGAACATCCATGAGTTATATCCAACCAAACGTGAGTTCATTTTCGAGCCCTTCAACGTTGACAGATTGCATGTCCTTACAGCCTTCTCAGCCAGAAACATCTGCAGATCATAATCCTTCAACGTTGATCGAGGGCATTTCCCAACAGCCTGTTCTGTTAGAAAATCCTTCAAGAGATATGCAACAACGACAATTTATGCCAATTTTAAGACCATCTTTGCCACGACTGCCAGCAAACGAGGATGATGTCCAACTCGATTCAACATCAGAAAATAGCAGCTTCCATCAACACCCTTCTATCCCATTACCACAAAAATTGCAAGAATCAAACGATTTTCTCACTGACGGGGAGATGAACAATATTTTTATAAATGGAATAGGAACTACATATCCTCAATATACTTTGGAAGACTTAGACGATTCATTTTTTTGTTGATGATGAATCAGTTCGGTAAATAATTTTTTTTCCCACATATTTGTGTTTTAACAAATAACAAGTATGATCTCAAGGTGTATATATAGTATTGGATTAGCATTAACTTTAGTTCAGAATTTCCAAATAAAATTTTTACTTCAGATTTAAAGTCACCTATCAAAAGTCTTGCTATAGTAATTTTAGTTTCTTGCACTAAGAATCTGATAATCTGAAACCCATTTATACCTTTATTCATTTACTTATCTTATAGTCGATCACATACGTCACTTCAACATAGCCATATACATCGAGAAGGAAACTATATAGGAGACTGTCTAGCTAAAGAAGGTTGTAAGAAGCGAAGTTACAAGGTGCGACAAATAAACACTATGTTGGATAAATTGGTGCATAATTATATTTCGTTAACTAAAACACGTGCACGATTTTATTTTTTATTGATATGCAAATTATCAGACAATATTTTGACTTATTGAAATGACGATATGTACATGAAAAGTAATAAAACGACGAGTTACTAATGTTTAAGGAAATGTAGAAATTAGAAGGTGATGAAATGAAACGAGGTAAGCGAATATAAATCTTCTTAAAATAGATTTCACCCCTTGCATTGATGCTAATAAGATCAAATAGATGTCTCTTTCTCAAGATGAAATACTTTTTTCAAAATTGATAAAGTACAATATTAATTTATGCTCGGCGAACAATATTTTATCATACTCCTCTATGATAATATCACTTGTCAAACACAAAACTTGAAAAATAATATTCCAATGGTCGTATATTTTGGCACAAATTAATTTTAACCATTAAATTGCACCATTTCATATTTAATGATGTAGATTATACACTATCAAAATGTCACAACTTTTTATCATGCACCTTTTTGAATATAGGAAGAAGTTTGCAAAAACAATAAAGAAGACAGAGATATATAATTTATTAATATTACTAGTTATTGATAGAGATTTTTGAGACATAACTCTGAAACTTGATTTTAATAATTAATAGTATGCATGTGACAACCAAGAAATTGATTTGATAATAATGGCTAACTGATTTTAATAATTAATAGTATGCAGAATACATGTGTTGGGTTTATTTATGCAAATGATCGTAAATTAATAAATTATACAACTGTAAACTGCATAAAGAGATGTAAATTGAACCATCGCCGTCATTATATCTTGGTTTTGAGATGGCAGACGATTCTTGACTAATTTTTGCTATATTTTCTTGAATTTGGGATCAAATTTTAATACGCCACGTAATACTCTCTATACATATAACTAAAGGATGTCATTTTGAGCAATAATTCGAGAAACAATGTTGTTTGGTATTACAACGTTGTTATGTTCGAAGTAGAGGGGTTCCATGTTTCCCTTCTTTTTCCTTCTTGTTTCGATTTAAGTTCTTTCAAGTGAATAATGTTCTTGAAGAATGTCAAGAGAAAATCTAACCATGAATTTGGTAATTAAACAAAATAATTCTACAAACTTGATGATAATATTAATCCCCCACACAAATACAATGAAAGAAGTGAAAAGTCATCTTGTATGCTTGTGTGCCTCCATCGGTGATCACATAGGAGAAATTATTTTCCAAATAAAACTAAAATTGGTGTTAAAAAAAAAAAATGTCTGCAAAATGCCACACGTGATTGAACATCCGTTAACAATACATCACCTGATCACCCCACAAATTCTCAGTTTTTTGAATGTTGATTTAGTAAAAACATGGAAAATTATAATTTTCTGCACAATGGAGTACTTCAGTTATTTGAAGTGCATTCTGTCTACAAATGTTGCAAGTCGAGAAGGCGCCAGTTTCTTCAAAGTTCAAACGTTGAAATCTTGAAATAAGGCCCCTAACCATCATAAGATCCAGCATCTGCAGCCAGAAGAATCTTGTAGTCCTTCAAACCATCTGTCCCAGGTCGGATTTGTAGGACCATTCGTTCTGGTACACAAAAATAACCAAGCCCTTTACATGTAAAGTGAATTCGACACCATGGGACAGTAATAAAAAAGAAAAGCAGCAGAAATCTTGTTTATTGTAATCTTCAGTCCTGTGCTGAGTACTGCATACTAAAGATGCTCTTTTAATACAAAGTTGATTGCACAAGGGACTTGTAAAGCATTTTAGAAGTAAGGGAAGGAGTCTTACAGTGGGAGTAGTGGATCTGGCTTGGTCAAGCTGTTCCAGTTCTTCCTGTACACCATATATTATAACAAGTAATTATAAGTTCTTAATTAATTACAGCCTGCAATTGGCTAACTAGCAATATTAAATACATTTAAGCAACAACAAAGAAAACCCAAGAAAAAGTGTCATGTACCAGACGAGCCTTTACATTTAATCATCTCATGAAGACTGTGTCCGGGATCTTAAACTAGAAGAAACTCTCCAGCATAGCATTGGCATATCAATTGCGAAAATACATAACGATTTGGTTTATTGGATTTATTTCATAGGCAAAACTGAGATATGCTAAAATGCTGTGCCGAACCAGATTGACAATCCACAACTATGCAAATGTAATAAACTTCTTGTTTCTCACTGGAGTCTGAGACATTCACATTACTATTGAATATTGATTTATGCTTATTAGGTTTATAACCGACTTTTTTTGCAAAATATATGTGTGCAAGTACCATCCTACAAGACAGAACCATATGCTTTTTTTTTTTTTTTTTTGAAATTATCCTAGTACAACAAATGTGGAAAACCAAAGTCGAATGAGTACTAAAAGTCAATAATAATGATATAATGTCTTTAGCAAAAATTGACTTATCATTCCAATCTAAATGCAATGTTTACAGATCGAGCCCTTCAAACTGGATTGCATCTTTGGGTGACTTGACTTAATAGGGTATTGTAGACAATAGTGCAACCCAATATTTCATCCATCACTGCACATTCTCAGTTGTGAATTTTTTATTTTTTTCCTAGTGCACGTTGTACATGCATTCTATGAGCATAAGATCCAAGTGGATATCTGCTCATTCGTACATCTTATCAAGAACAGCTTAGGTCCTAGCATACAATCAGAAATTGTCACAGTATTAATATATAAGCATGCGTTTTACTTAATGACAGACACAAAAGAAGTTGACATACAAAAATTGTAATAGGCATTCTAAGAACATGAACTTCCACTAATGAATATATCATCAAGAAATTCATGTAGATAATCATCAGCGTTTATGCACAACCAATACGCGCACGTTCATTAGTTTCTACTAAACATACACAGAAATGCAAACCAGTTCTTCCATTGTGGTGGTGATGATTGTTGACATCTGAAAACCACTGCAGAAAATCTATATCTTGAACAGAGTTTGATTATTTCAAATGTATGATATCCTAGCAATAAAAATCTTATAGATAAAAACATGTAGGGCAATTTTGATATAGATGGTGGTTTCTAGAACAATTGCTTCTAAATATCCAATTGTACAGATGGCTGCCCTATTATCGTGGGAAACTTGCGAGAGTCAAGCAAATAAGGAAAAAAAAAAAGGTATGCCAGAATATCAAGAAAACAGAGATATTTACGGACACGTAAGTTACAAATTCATATATGAATTGATAGGGTAGATATGTATACAGCCAATGCTGCATATTAAAGCCACCAGTAAGCAGATAAATTTGCAGTTAATATTTATGCAAGAGCTTGTTACAGTTTATATTGCTAATGCTTTAAAAATTGGCGTGTTGAAATGCAAAGGGTACATCCACAGTACTTCAAAGTTTAAGTTAATTACGGATTAAATAATAATCCTTTTTGGACATTTAACTAAAAGGGAGCCATTCAACTGTGAACATTCTAGCATACACGATACATAGAAAGGAAGGGAGCTATCATTAACTTTCTAATTCTACTAGAAGAAGCAAATATATCTGCACAAAATATGTACAGGGAAGAAGGTGGTATGCTGACAGTCAGACTAATATTGTTGTCTGACTCAGAAAATGAAGGATGATTAGTTTGCTCTGATCCATTGATAGCAATGAAATATAGGAAAATTTGCAGTAGAGATCCATAATCTACTCGTTTTGTGCAAATGAGTTCCTAGCCTTTAAATCTTGGCACTTACATCCTCAATCTAACACTTTTACAGCAGATTCGGTCCCTATAGACGGATATCCAAACTGACATCGAAATGGCAAGTGAGTCTCACAGATCCAATATCTGTAAGGATAAATGAGTAGATACTTAATTTGAGTGAAATTAAAAAGAACAGAATTAAAAAAAAAAAATCGCCTCTGTAACTCCCTAACAACCCCACCACCACCGTAACCACCCATGCAATTTAGGAGGAATCAATGAAAAGGACATCAATTCAAATCTTGGATTTTCGAATTGAGAGAGATGTCGAGAGAGATCAAGAATTCTCACTATTTCTTAGATTCATCCACTCAGCTATAGAAATCCAGTGCCAAAAAACTCAAATTTCTTAAGGTACTTGGCTCATTCATTCACAAACAATATATACTCTCTGTCTTGGCTCATTCATTCACAAACAATATATACTCTCTGTGTGTGTGTTTCCAAGCAAATGACAATAACCTTTAATCCGCCATTTCGGGCCTTTGATTCAGGCTGCCAATTCCAGAGTATTTACAGAGGAACAGAACGCACTGAAGTGCTCCCTAACAACACATCCTCAACCTGAACCAATCAGCTATATTTGTGGATATTGCGGCCAAGACATTCGTTAATGCTTTGCATGTTGCTGGAAACTGTTACTTTGTAGACTTGTTTTTGTCTGCGTGATCATGTCATGACTCCTCTTTGAAGTGTATATGTACAGACTGATGTTTGACATTAGCAGTGTTAGATAAGATGGCGTCTGATATGGTTATGGCTTAGAGTTGGGGCAAACTAACAACTTGGGGTAGCCGCGGGGGGGCTAGTTCGTTTGGTGGTGGCTGGAGATTTCGGATGGGTGTGTTGTGGGGGATGGTTAGCAAAGATGATGCATTTGTCCTCCTTTTTCCATTTTTTGTTTTGTTTTCTATTGAATGTTTTTCATTTTTCTCCCTTTCATTTCATTTTACCGAAATTAAGTCTTTACCCATTTCATCTGTCTGAAGAGTCGACATGATAGTCACGTGCCATTTCATCGGTAATTGGACAAAATCCGTCCAAACTCCATAGAGACTGGTTTACTACCAAAGTGAAAGGTTGATGAGTGCCAACAATTTAAGGTTAGGGATCCATTTGCACCAAATATATAGGTTAGAGACCTCCACTGCAATTTTTCCCTAACATATGTGTAATTTTCCCTATAAATATATTTAGAGGGAAAAGGAAGCAAAAATGATATCATATACTTTCATTTTCTTCTGACAATTTCAATGAAACATGACAAGACTACTGATATTGAAGGAAGCAATATGCTTCAAACCTCAATGAGTATTACTTCCCTAAATGAAATAACAAACCAACACTGCAAACATCTTATAACCAGCAGTTAGCTCTCAAAAACCTAATCTATAGTCTGAACTTTTGTAGCTAACTCAATCAAAATCACACCAAGAACACACACTGAATCATGAAGCAAGTTAATCAAATAGCACTAAATCTCACTAGTCTCTGAATGTTATAGTCCAAGCATTTCTTGCTGCCAGATACTAGATGCAATATTAATTTATTCAAAAGAAACTTCTATACATTCAGTGGGGAAAATAAAAAGAAATTTTTCAAGACTATACTTTACTCTGTATATACATGCAAATTATTAGATGGAAATCTTATCCTCCATTAAGGTTCTACTCAAGTCCAATGAATAATCTTACCATTTGAACCTCTAATATCAGTAAAAGTAAAGAATGTCCAAGTCTTAACTTATATAGAGATAAACCAATCCCCTTGATCAACATTTTCAATTGCAGGAGACTCCCCCTTACTGAACCCACATGTAAATTAACATAGTGAGGACAAAAAGTATTATACGACCTGGCATTTTGGGACTGAGCTGAGCTCGCGGCTATATAAGCTAAATTCGACAAGTGAACCAACCCATGACATTGCCAAGCTTATTCCAGAAGCAAGGGTCAACCCCATGTCTCAATGAGATCACTCCACGAGAAATCGAGTTTAGGAGGCTAAGCTCATGACACTCATGACAAATGTGTCAAACAAGCAAGCAAGTGCGATAGGAATGACACCCACCCTAGGGAATGTAACAGCACGTTAGGCACATGTAAAGCCAATCAAAAACCAAGAAAAGACCTAATGGGTACAATTCTGAGACATGAGTCTGACGATTATGAGACACAAGTCCCAAATAACTTAGACAACCAGTCATCCCAAACAATTAACAATTTTGGCCATGCACACAATCAATAATGCATCATTGTTCGCCACTGTTCTTATAACACAATTTGACGTGGACATCAATCTTCCATAGCAGCAAATTCCCCATTAACCAACAGCCCTCCCTGAGAAGGCCTACCTAGTCCACAGTTTTGCATCAACAATTTGCAATCAAACTCCCACTAACTCAAAAAAATTAAGAAACCCATTCTTTTAATTGCTTTCGTCTTACACCAAGAGCAAAAGGAATTCAATTTACAGCATTATCACCAGAATAAAAAATGTGTCAAAAAACCCATTCTTTTAATTGCTTTTGTCTTACACCAAGAACGAAAGGAATTCAATTGTTACAGCATTATCACCTAAATAAAAAATGTGCCAAAACACCAAAAGACCCACCTCAAGATTTCGCCAATAGCATTCAAAATCAAGAAACACTAAAATTAACTTCCCGAGGTAATAAATAACATAAAAATCAAATCTTGAAAACAAGGTCAAAAGTCAAAGAAAAAGAAAGCAGTAATCAGACACAAACCTCCAAGAAACGAGTTTCTTGCTCAAGTCTCTTCAATTCAGCAGAAATCCTATGTTTCCCTCTCGTATCTGTTGCTCCAGCCACCGATCGCACCTCCTCTGAACTCTCTGATTGCATTTTCCCCGCAAAAAAGACGCCACCGAAAAATTTATGTCAAAATTATAATAAAGACTAGACGCCGTTTTGAAAAAAGAGCTCAAAATTTATGAACTAGTATTGTCTGGTTGTAATCAGAAGACGTGTAAATGGAAGAGAAGGAAAAAGGGACTTTTGATTCTATTGGAGGACGGAGAAAGGATGCAGAAAAGAAGGAGCCTTCGCCTTTTTCTGGGGTGAAGTCTTCTTTATTTGTTTTTGTTTAGGAAATGAAAGGAAAGTTGGTGGTCTTTTTCTACCCAGCATCATTTTTTTGTCTTACTGTATACTTTCAAATGGATTCCAACTAGAAAAAATAAAGAAGTCTCACTCGCCAAACAATGATGCCATAGATACGTAAAAAAATTTCACATAAATCATACAGATGGAACACTTGACAGATCGTGGTTGGAAGATGACAAAAATATTTAAAAAAAAAAAAAAGAAACAAGAGAGAGTTACAATTTCTTTCTATTTTTCCTGTACTTGCAAAATAATTCCTCACCAAATTCTTCATGGTGTTACGTACCACTTTCATCAATGATTCAATAATAAAATTCAGTAATTCTCATTTATTTAAACTCTTTTTTCTGAATCGGAAATCCCCTTTAGATAAACGAAGCTCCCACTTTCAAGCTAGAGGGCCCACATCAAATGAGATGAATAAATCGTCGATCTATGAGTCTATGACTGTAATCTTACATTACTCTTATTTTTTTTAATTTTTTTCATATTATTCTAAAAATTTGAACTAATTACAAATTCGAATTCTTTGTCACATGAATATTCTTGTCCTCATACATTTTATGCACTTTTTTTTGCCATTAATATAAAATTCGTGCGAGTAATATATTATTTTATAAAAAGATCTACATAGATTAATGCAGCCTGTCGATAATATAAAATCAACTTATAATACATTATTTTAGAGAAATCAAAACTTTGAACAAGGTTTTGCAAAAAATAATTATAAATGGTATAAAACAATTAAAAAAAATGGAGACGATATTAGAGATGCCATTGAACTTTATTTCGTTTTTAGAAAATCTCATTACCTCTCCTGTTTCTAGTTTTAAAGATTGCATACACTTCATGAGCCACATATCATCGAGAATGAGATTAATGTCGACACTCCAAAGTTGATATTTTATGCTCAAAACTATAATGTCGTAATAATATAAAATCGCAAACTCGAGTAATTAGCTCAATATTGTAAATTCGATTATTTGTTAGTCATCGTAAATCTATATAATATTACACGTATAAAAGTACAAAAGTGCAAGGATAATTTTTTTTTTTTTTTGAAGAATAATGGCCTTATTAATAGTTTGAATTCTCTAATTTGCTCATTGATTAGTTTTTTTTTTTTTTTTTTGTATTTTTTTATTTTTTTATTTATTTTTTTTTTTTTTTTTTTTTTTACAGCCACTAATTTTTATTTGTTCACCACATTTTAATTGTATTGAAGGATCTCAATGTTTTTTATTTATTGTGGTACTTATGTCTCGAATATTTTTTATTTACATTATTGTTATTATTATTAAGATATACGTTACATTAATTAACACTGAAGATAGGTTTTTTTCCAAAAAAACCCAATAAAATAAAATAAAGAGATTTGTTTATTGACCGAAGAATATTTTTGTAAAAGGATAATACAGTCATTTTCATGCCTAAATAGACATATTTTATAGAGATACAAATTGCAAAAAATATTTCAATTAGAGAGTGGACCGTCATACAAAAGTAATTGGCCACGTAATTATGACAGCACTGCACTCAGAAATTGTGCATGCCACCCACGTGTATCCCTTACATGCAATATATTTAGGGTTTATCTTGCTACCCATCCCAAAGTATTTCAGCAAAATGTATAGTGCTTCGTCCAACCTCATCATGAAATCTTTGCCATTCTCTACATCAAAATCTTTTATTAGTAAAACAATTTGTCTGAGAAGAAAGAGCCAGTCATGTGGCAGCTTAAATTTTACGTATGCTTCGACCCAAATGGTGGGCTATGACCCGTCGGAGCTGCCAGGAAAATCTCCACCGGAAATTCCTACGGCGCCACCAACATATAAACCTTCCGTGCCACTGCCACCGGAATTGCCGAGGACTCCTAATGTTCCAGATTTTGACCCAATTCCACCGGAAAATCCTGCTGACCCACCACCACTTTCACCGAACCCAGTACCAGAGTTTCCAGGCCCACCTAATCCAATACCGCCTCCACCAGGTCCTTCGCCGCCTGGACAACCTGAGGTATTTCCACCGCATGGGCCTGATGTTACACCTCCCAAGCCGCCGGAGCCTGGGCCACCCCATCCGACACAGCCTGACATCCCTTCACCGATTATGGGGTCAGATGGGCTCATTTTCTGTTAGTGCGATATACATGGCTGAAGACGAGCGGCAATACCAATTGGGTGTGGAAGTTGATGTATAGTTTTACAGTTTACTGTGTTCGATCAGGATTATGGTTGGCGAAAATAGTAAGACCAAACGCGATCAGTTGATGTTGCCTAGTAATTAACTTTGAAATAATTACATCCATACCAGTAGTAGAACATCAAGGATTGTAGATTTGTAATGGTTCTGCAAGTTATCTTTCTTTTATTATAGATTATGATTAATCCATGAATATTACAGATAAAAGCGATGTTTTTACATATGAATATGATGACATCTGTATAACAGTAACTTAAAAACGAAAGCAGATGTCGATGCCATCTTTGGCACAATAGATACATCTATATACAAGTTGAGCTGAAATGTTGCAGTGTTGTATCCGAGCAAATCTATAACCAAACTCTATGCAATCGAAATTGTAGATATAAAGGTTTTAGGCTTCTGCTGATACCTTGAATAGAAGCTCGAGGCCTTAATGGATGGAAGAAAGCCATCTTACTCTGTGTCTTATCGCACCCACCTGCAATTCGTCCAGAGGAGAAAAATATTTCCATTTTTCATTAGCAATTGAAACCATAAGAGTATCATGGTAGTGGTCCAAGTATTTGTTTATCTACCTTGAATGGCATAATGTTGAGCCGCTCCAATCCAGGAGCCATGTTGAGTACCTTCTTGCCATGATCGGCATCAAAGAAATCTCTTTTCTCGAGTGGATGGCTCATGCCAGCTGGGTCCAGACCAACGATGTAGAAGTTCGCCCCTGCATTGATCCGGGCCTTGGCATGCCATTATACCTCAGTAGGTCCAGCATAGTGCATCGGAGATGGGAATATAGAAACTACAGTCGTCTCTGGATCAAGAACACCATCTTCAAGCACCTAAAACAACAATCAAATATAGTTATATAATCAATACCTATCATCTCAAGAAGCCGTCTGTGTGTGTCAGTCCTCAACGAGGCATGTCCATTATGCACTGGATTTCTGAGCTGGAAAGCGAACACTGCGTCTCCAATCCGTTTCTCAAACTCGTTGTGCTGGGAAAGCCGGACACGATCAAGACCGTCGTTGTACTTGATTGGTTCTATAACCTCCAAATCACCACCAATCAACCAGTTTCCAGCGTGTGTAATAGCTTCCTCGACATAAGGTAGACCAGGTGCAGTGGTTCCCCAAGTTCTAGCTATTCTTTCTTCTTTGTTGTGTTTGTAAATCTCAATGCTGCAATTAGAATCAATAGGACGAATTCAAATTTCTTGATAAATCACATTATCTTAAGCTATCAATGTGTATTTGCAAACGAAAAAAAAGATATTTATAGAAGTCCTCAGAGATGTAAGCAACCACCCTTACTCGCTCAATATTGCCACCCAGTTATCTTCATCGTCCACTAGCCCCACGCTGGTAGAATTTTGAGCATAGTCTATGGCTAGCACGATCGGAACCGACATGTTCACAACCGACCCATTCTCGAGCCGGAGCGAGTTGAAATGAAACGTTTAGAGGAACTTCGACTCCTGCGCACATACACCCCTTCAATGGGCTGGCCCAGCCTTCGCTAAGCACATGGACCCATTGAAGGTCGATTTTCGAGAGCCTGATCTTGGGCAGTCCTAATGCCTTCTCTGTTTTGGAGCCTTCTTCCGATTCTTTAACGAAGAGTTCAATTAGTTTCCCTCCATCCGGGTTAATCACGGAAACAGAAGTCCGGGTCGGCTATCGGGTTTTGGAGGTGGGACAGTGGCGCGAAATGGGTTTTTCTTCGGTTTGGTGAGCGAGTGGGATTAAAGGGCTGGGTTTTTGAGGAAAAGAGAAGAAGTGCCAGCCATTTGGAGGGAGAAAGGGATGTGTTGGGAAATAAATTTCTTAGGGAAGATGAAATAGGGGTATTTTGGGAGTGAAAAAGTTCAAAACAGTAGTACTAGGATTGAATAGTGATAGAAACCGGTGATTATGAGTTTGAAAAGGGCTGGGTATCAAATTTGATAGTGTTTAGTTGTCCCAATGAGTCGTCCCAAACAAAAAGGTAACAACTTCTAAAGAGTTTCTTGGTAATCTATTTATTGGATGTATAGTGATGGCTCTTTTTATTTCGAGTAGTTTAAAATGAAAGAAAATGCTCTTTCATTCATACTTACTATATAGGATGTTCGATTAGACTCGTTGACTCTGCATTCATAAAATTCTAAGACTCCAATAATACTTTGAGCTAAATTGCATATGTATGCAACTCGTTCGTCTCTAGCACCGAAGATAAAAAGAGAAACAGAAATTTATCTTTGTTTTTGGCTCACAATAAAGCTAAGCTCCTAATCAAGCAACTAGTAATCCTATATATTCACCAATCCAAACGCAATATCTTGAGTACCAATTATGGTAACCATAGTTGTTGGCATATGACGTTTGGACAAGAATTGAGTCATTGTAAAATGGTGAAAGCTAGGTGTTCTCATTTTACGACTATGGGGACAATTGCTTTTATTTTTGTCCATAAAGACGTCAAATTCTCCTTTAGGTGCTTTAACTGCAATATAGGTAGAAGAAGATTGTATATTTTTTCAATTTAAAAATAAAATATATATTTTTATTTATACTTTGTCTACAGTTGCCCTTAATACTATTATTCAATTTGAGATTTTCATACTATGTCAACGTGAAAAATATTTTGGTCTCGTATTGGTCTTGATTCATATAAAGTTAAACATGTGTCTAACCTCGATCTAATGAACCTTACCATTATCGCAGCCACATGCAGAAAGGGCTAAGAATGGTATGACACTCAAATTTCTCTTCTTCCATTTGACATTTAATTATTATTTCCTAATTAAACTAACTTATAAGCATGGAATTAGTATCTGAAAAGTAACCATTTAAGGGAAACAAACTCTAACACAGACAACCTTAATGGTGTAGATTATTCAACAGGCCGATCAAGGCAATCAAAGGCCATCAAAGCTATAGTATTGTTTATTTAGGATGACCTGTAAGTACGTGATCGTCATTGATAGAATGAATAACGGTAATAATATCATCATCGGAATATTCTCAGGTCCTTTCAAACATGCTTAGCTTCATAGATTCTTGTATAGTAAAACGAAATCAATTCTATAGAAGACGAGATGAGTATAAAAATAATAACCGAAACTTCATCCTTGTAAGATCGTCGAACATCACAACACTGCAGGAGGTTTTTACCAATAATCCAAACAAGAACAGGTTCCATCTCTAAAATGATGAAACCTAGTTCTGTCTCTAACTATAATGTCTCTATCGTATATGCTCGAAAGAAGCTTAGTAGTTGAATGACAATCACTGCAAACTCGAAGATTTTTTAAAATTCGGATGGCTGCATTAGATTCAGATGCAATCAGAGCAAAAGCAATAGCCAACCTTTCACTGTGATATGAAAGAGAATCTTCCTTCTCTTCCTCTTCAATGTCAAACAAAACTTCTCTGGTTCTTGGCTGATGACAACATTCTTGTAACCTTCTGTTCATCTCTTCCAGCTTCAAATATATTTCTTTCGCACGTGGATGGGTTTTGTCACCAATAAGGAACTCATGCATTGCGCCATCAATCTCAACTATGCTACTACCTGGCATTTTGTCAATGCCGTGATCTTTCATCAATTTTCTTAATCGTTTTACATCATCCCATCTATTCATGTGAGCGTACATATTTGACAAAAGCACAAAATTTCCACTAGTTTCTGGCTCTAATTGTACCAAGTGTTGCAGTGCAACTTCACCTATCTCTAAATTCCCATGAACTCTTGCAGCTCCAAGTAAAGACCTCCACAAAATTGCATTAGGTTTCATAGGCATGGTGTCAACTATTTTTTCAGCTTCCTTAAGCTTCCCTGCACGACCCAAAAGATCCACCAGGCAACAATAATGCTCAAGTTTAGGTTCAAGTCCGTAGTGACTCTTCATTGCCTCAAAATGCTTGCACCCTTCGTCCACCAATCCCACATGTGAACACGCACAAATTATGGTTAATATTGTTACATCATCTGGGCCCAAACTCTCTTCTCTCATTTGCGTGAATAGGTCAAGTGCCTTGTGCCCATGACCATGTATTGCAAATCCTCTAATCATGGCATTGTAACAAAATATGTCCTTTTGAAGCAACTGATCAAACAATTGACAAGCAAAATTAAGATACCCACAATTTGCATACAAGGTAATTAATGCCGTCCCAATGAAAATATTAAGCCTAAGATGATTCCTAATTACATAAGCATGAGCCCATGTTCCTTGATTGAGTGCACCAAGGTTGGCACAAGCACTAATTAATTCCACTAGAGTAACTTCGTTAGGCTTAACTAAGGACTGCTGCATCCGGCTAAACATATTCAAGACTTCCATTGACAAACTAGCATTTCCACCAAAATTACATGCATCAGCGAGCAAAGGAATTGTTGCATTACGCATGTAAGAAGATAGTATCGAGTTCCATGAGGCCAAATCTGGTTCAACAATTTGATCAAAAAAGTACCTCGAAATACCAACTTTGCCACATCTAGAATAAAAATTAAGCAATGAAGCTTGAACAAAGTTGTCATATGGGGTGTCAAGAAATTTCAGTACATGACCGTGTAGTGCTCGGCCATGTTTTAGCCATTGATGGGACCCACAAGCCTTGAAGAGGGAGGGGTAAGTATAGTTGTTTGGCTTAAGGGTAGGGTGACTGAAAATTGTGCTATACAGAAAGAAGGCGGCATGGGTGTACTCTTTTTGAACAAAAGATGAGATGAGAGTGTTGAATAGAAATATAGTAGGGTTACGAGCTTGGTTGAAGATGGTTAGTGTGTATGATAAGGTAGCGAGAGTAGAGGATGAAAGGAGAATGCGGCTGACAGGATAAGTATGAAGGATGAGACCTGTTGTAATCATTTGAGCATGGACTTGCTCGAAGGTGTACAGATTCTTGCATTGCTGTAGCAGATGGAGGATTGGGTGGTTGACGATTGGACTTATTGATTTCATGCAGATTATGCAAATGTTGTAACATATACATGCTCATCAAATGTTCCAACTCACTGTCAGACAAGACCGGAGAGAGGTTTTAGCCCCAGCAAATCACCCTTTTTGTTGTATATCCAACACGCTTTGGCTCCCAAAAAGGAATCTGACAAGCATAGATAAACCTTGATTGGCAATTTTATTTTTCAATTCGATAGAACTAAATTCACAAAGTTATCCTGTCGACTTCAAATCAGGCAAATTTGTAATTCATACAGTATATAGAAACATGGGAGAAAATAGCAAATCAAGAAATAGAAACTCGTATATCATATCGGCATGCAAGGTATTATAGTGCTTATGTTTGAAGAATTAAGAAACTTTCATAGAGGAATTTCGTCGAACAAAATATATACATTACCCAAGCATTGCACACACTCACATTTATTCAACGTCGTGTGATAAAAAAAGATTCACGGCCTCAGCGGCAATTTCCGTTCTAGAAAAGATTCTTTTTGTGCAATGAATTCATGAAGCTAATTGAATTTCTAGTTGCCAAGAAGTTTAATGAGTTTTGAGGAGCATAGAATTTCTGGGTAAAATTTTTATAGTTTCTTGAGCGTGCTGGACTGGCGGGTCATTTTGATTTTGACACCGAACAAATTAGAGCCATTTGGGTCAAATAAGGATGGCCCGTTCAGTTCCGTCCGTCTTCGTATCAATGAAAAAAATTGGGAGGTTGGAGTGATCATCAAAGACCGAGTCAGACAAAAACTTTTTTGCACTGAACATTACATTTTACCCATAAAAAAGTAAGAATTATTCTACTTGTACAATGAAAATGGCAGTCAGCACTGCACGAAAACTTGTACGTGGGATTTTCCAATCCCTGTACATACAGCATAACTCAAAAAAATAAATGGATTCGAACAACCCTGAGTTAAAGCCTGTCTCCATTCCTGGTGGTCAAGATTAAAATATAAATAATATTATTCATCATTAGTAGTTATGAACATTTCTCCATAATTTCTCAATGGAATGGGGATTTTCTCTCTTTTCGGAGTAGGGGGCAAAACGGGGTGGAGCCGAGCCTATCAAGATATTTTGCCATTCCTCCCATCAGTAACCCTAGTCCTCTGAAGTTGGTAATTTCAGTATGAATAATGTTGCTTGTACATAAAGAGTTACAAGAAGTTTTACGTATTGATGAGGCGTTAAAAAAATGGAATTTTTTTTTTTTATATTATTTTGTTGAAAAGAATGTGATTCAATCATATATCATCACATCATGTGTTTTTAAATCAATTTGTAAATAATGATGTACATGTAGTACAATCGTTTCAATATTACCCCAGCCCAAGGAAGCCAATTGGACCAACAATTTCACCCAATTTATGACCCATTTTGTTCATGTCAGAAGACAAGTTGACTTTAATATTGCCTCTTCATTTATTCAAATCATAAATGAAAAATATTGACAGTTTGAGGTCGAGTTGACCAATTTTGTCGATTGAATCCTAAATGTAGGAAAAAAACAATTATATACAGTAATGATATTTATGTATTTTTACAATAGTAAGACTTTTTGGATGAACAAATTAAAAGTAATATCCTATTTCATTTTGATGATACGAAGGATATAGTGATCGATTCATGTTAAACTACAAAAATTGTGTTTCAACTTCCACGTCACATATAGCTAGATAGGAAAGACATAAACAACTCCTTTGACTCAAGAGTGTTGGAGAGAAATTGTCATTATCTCATGCAATAGGAGACACGAAATGTTTTGAAAATGATTTTAATAAGTTTATCTTTAATATACCTACAATAAAAGTTCGTATAATTCTGGTTGTACATAAGAGTATACAGAATATGTTGTAGAAATTATGATGTGGCGATATGTTTCAGGCAAAATATCGGGCGATATTTAGACTCAAAATATCACCACTTTTAAGTTTAGGAAAAAAAAAAAGACAACTTCCTCAAATTGGAATCTCTCTCTAAACCCTCGACACCTCCCCTTTGCTCCTGTCTTATTAAATTTCTAGTGAAAATAATGACACATTGTCACGTTCATATTAAATTGATATACCAAAACTATCTATCTATATATTTACTATAGATGGACATCTTATATGAGGCTCGTCATTCGTTCATATCTTCGACATAGATAAGAGAATATCTTAATGTAGAAGCTTCGACAATCTCCTTCTAGACATATATGAATATGATCATAATACTTTCCAAATAATATCCTACATTTTACTCTTTGATCTCATCGTAATGATGCTCATCTACAATATATTAAAAGGGAGGATTGATGAGAAACTTTTGATTATCCAATTAATTAACCTTTATATATTTACCTATATACCTAATACACCCTAATTTATTTTTAGTTTTGTTATTAATTAATTAATAACATTAATTCTTTACATATTTAGATATATGCCCAATGTACCATTATTTAATTTTAGTTTTGTTAATAATTAATTACTAACATTAATTCAATTTATTCATCATGAAATTTTTTTTAAAAAAATCCTTCTCTTTTTCATTTGTCAATAATTCCCTAAATTAATCTTTTTTATGTTATAATAATTTTTATTAAAATATTTTATTTTAAAAATATAACTTAAATTTCTTCCCCCCGGNTATTTTTTCAATAACATTAAATAAGATTTCATAATTTATGTAAAAAATAAATGCAGTCTATATAAATGTGACACATGGATTATATTTAGTGTAATAAAATTAATGCATACATAATGTTACTATAAAATTTGATAAAATTTTATTTTATGTTATATTTACACTTATTTAAAAGTTATTTTAATTGATAGTTACATATGAATCATCATGATACCTAAGTTTAGATAAAAACGAATACTAAATGATAGGTAATTATAGTTCCACTAAATTTTTTATTAATTACACAACATTATAATTGCAATAAATATTTATAATTTTTGCTTATTTTTACACTTAAGTCCTCAATTATTTTTCGCTATATTCTCATCATTATATGAAACTAAATAAATTATTATAACATTATAATATGTGTTTAAATTCTAAACCATCCACCCACAATATTAATGGATTAAAATTTTCAATATATAGAGAGAACGTATATTAAAGGAAGATGGGGAGAATATGTTGAGGCTACATTTTTTAATTTCCTACCAATGGAGAGCATGTGATAGGGATTGAGGGATGTCTATGTTTATACTTTATAATTAATGTAAATAGATGAGAGGAGAGATGCAATGCTACTTTGTGTTAGTACATACACCCATGCCTTTGCTCCACATTTTGTGTAAAAAATGAGTTTTGAAATAATGTTATTTGAAAAATACGTTTAAAAAATAATGAAGACTTTTAGGTTTACATATAATATTATTTTATTAGAGAATGTGTAGTTGGAAATAAAAGAGAAAAATATATTTTACAATTAATGGAGCCAAACAAGGGCTATGTAATAAACATAATTAAAATCACTATAGCTATAAAAACCAACCTTTCTCATTCTATAATTATTGTCAATGAAAGCAATTTATTATGGGCTAAAGGTAAGAAACGTTGTCAATAAAAGCAATTTGTTGTGAGCTAGAGTTTCTCAAAACTTGAAAATAGCTTAGATGATGCTTACGTATGTTAATGCATTTATGTTTGGCATTGGAGTTTTGGAAAATTCGATTTGCGTGGGACAAATCTTACCAAAAAAAAAAAATGGTTGTTTTGATTTCTGACCAAAAAAAAAAAAAAAAA
>CAIGRB010078356.1:11625-27207 GCA_903798255.1 Fraxinus quadrangulata | reverse complement strand
GGGAGTCAAAAGAGGATAGCTTTGGTGCAGCTCCCCATGGTCCCAATAAAAGGACCTTTTGCCATCTCCAATGAAAATAAGTCTAAGTGATACCGAAGCCCTTTGAAGAGTACCAACTTTGGAGAAAATGATGTAACAATTTTTACTAAAACCCAAATTTGTTGAAATGTCTCCGTGAAAACACTACACAACACACGTGTAAAAAGAACAAGGAGTACAATATTGAATAGACCATCATTCATGCATCACGTTAACGATAACCAGGAACGGATTTAGTGTGAGGGTAACAGAATCAGTTGCCTCCACACTAAATTTCAAATTTTGTCCAAGATTTTTTCAAGATAAATTAAAAAAAAAATCATTATAGTTTTCAATTTTTGCCCCCACAATTAATTAATTTTTTTTTTTTTTAAAAATGCTCCCACGATCATTTTATCCTAGTTTCACCTCTGACGATAACTTAAATACCTTGTGTGACAATGGACAGTTTAACATTTCTAGACTTAATGAACGTGGATATCAATGTGTGCATCGAGTCACCGACAGTAATTTGTATCATTTTCGATTCATTTGTTAGTTACATAAGTTAGCAAAGCCAACCCCAAGTGCATATTTTTAGAGAGCCTCTATGAATATGATCTGATGATTTATCTTTTATGTTCATTAGATGATTTATCCTCTTTGTTCATCATTGAGCAGTTTGAGATTCAACTTGTGTGTCAGTTGTCGTAAGGGTGCGGTTAGCTGGTTTCAAATGAATATCCACCTTAGCTACTACATTTTTAACTACTACTACTACGATCGAATTTAGGTGGCCCATGCTAACCCCAACCCAATGACCTTTTTTATTTGAAAGTATTTTGCGAATTTTTTTTACATATTAGCTCAGCCTGAATGACATTTAGTCCAACTCTGGCTCCATCCAAGACTATAATGTAATGCAGCGACACACGAACTTTTATTGACAAATAGGAAGATATCATTATAAATGAAATGTCACTTGCAGTGTACTGCTTTGATTGTTTTTTAATTTTTCATTATACCGAAATACAAAAAAATTGGTGAAGAGACGGATGATTGGGACAATCAGGACAACATGTCTCCATGATTAGTTTTCATTAAAGCTTAGGATTTATTTATTTATTTTACTGTGATGATTTACTGCTGGACATTGTAATTTGGATATATTTGTTACATCAATCCTTTCTGATGAGGTCCAACATATGATGTGGTCCTCTTCATAAAAACTATAGGAACTGAGTTCATTCACATGATATTCTTATTTTTCTGAGTAATTAATACTGTTTGTCCACTCAAATGTCAACTGTCTCAAGAAAATGACTTGACCTTCATTTGCATTTACCTTCAGTCGTAACATTTAAAAAATGCATTAGTAGATTAGAAGTAGGAGAAAATGTGGTCCAAATTAATACTATCATTCATCTCAAATAACTAAGGTTTTTGATTATTTTATAACAACGAGGAAACTTCCCTCTCAACGCACGAATCACTCAACTTTGATTTTAGTTTTAAATTCACTATTTTGTACTTTCTCTTTCAAATTGATGAAAATTGCTTAATTAACAGTCAGTTAATCACGACGCCACCTCATAAAAAAATATGTATTTAATATTTTAATCTGATATTGACATAATCCTAATTTAATTTTTTTTTCTAGGGATCCATATAGCAATTATACAAAAGATCAATTACAATATGACCGTCAATTAAGAAATTATCATGATTATGTGACAATAATTATTTTCTACTTATCTGTCGAGTCTAGGCGGATGAGATAAATCTAAATAAATGAGTTCTACATTCTTACGTTTAGTCCTTGTTCGAAAGTCACTTTTTTTCCCACATTCATTTTCTATTACATTTCTCGAAAAAAATCGAAAATTTTCTCTTCTGTTGACTAAGCATTCTCCAACACAATCACTTTTCAAATAATTACTTCCACGTAAGCACTTAATTAGATTTAATTGGATCGTTTTATTCTTTCACCTAAACCAATTTTTAAACACTATTGGTACTAAACCCATGTTTGATTCTCATTTTTTTTTTCAAAATATATTTTTCTCTCACTTCTTTTCAACTACCCATATTTTAATAAAATAATATTACACGCAAATCCAATTTTTTTTATTTTTTTCAACCACACATTCTTCAACAATCTATTATTTTAAAATACATTCTTAACCTTTTAATGAGGTGCAAACATGCTCTAATTGTATTACTCTTTATCTCCTCGCCCATGCTTCAAAAGTCCAAGCACTAACACCTGCATTAGTGTACTTTGCACCCTACCATATCACAGTGTTGGAGCCATAGCGTCTCAATCAACCGATTTTTATTTTTTTACCCTCAATTAAAGATGGTTGGTTTGAGTCTTTTTGGACTAAGCTTTAGAGTTGAGATGCAAATAGGCATTCGATTCAACGTAATCAAAATCGAAAAATCGGTTTTCCACTAGCTGCTCGTAGACTATTTCGACTAAATATTGGCGCATTACTTGTTATAATTTTTGTAATGTTGGTAGTATATTTGCTTGCACAAAATTATTTCTGTATTGATGAGAAATTAAATGGAAAGTGAAGCTATTAATTTGAAATTTTTTGAATTGGAGGACTTCGTCTCACTTAATTGTTAATGTGGAAATTCACACAAAAGGTTCTTAATGTATAACCCTTGTGGACAAAATGTGACCACTGGATAATCACAAGTAATTTTAGGTGTTTTGTAAATTTAGAAAAAAAAATTGATTATGGGTGTATTTAATGGATATTATTGAAGAAATAATGTATTTTAAATAGTGATATAATGAGAAATATATGGTTAAAAATTAAGGAAAAATTATTTATGCGAAATAAAATATTATTTTACTGAATAATGTGTGGTTGAAAATAAGTTTTGAAAGAAGGTATTTTGAAATAATGTGTACCAAAATTGAGGATTTTGCATCATTCGGCAGCAGATTTTGAAAAGTAATAAAATAACAGATTTTTAGATTCTGCTTTTAACTTCTCCATTTATCTATAATTAAAATATACATTTTAACCTTAGTTGGTTAAATTAATTCATTTTCTACTATATAGACCATTATTTTTATTTTTTAAAATTTATATATTAAATATTTTTCATTATAAAATAACTATAATGAGTATATTGTCTTATTAACAATATTTGATAATATTAAATATATTGTTATAAAAGTAAAAATAATTTTACATCATTATCAATAATATGTATACATGAAACATCAATAAATCACTTTTGTATATCAAATATTTAAATGCTGATATTTAAATATAATTCTAAAACAAAAGTTTATGAAACGCTCAACTAATTATTCACACACTTTTTTCAGTACAAAAAAAAATAAAAAATAAAAATGATTCTCTAAAAAGTGCTACAATACCAAACCGATCCATAATATGATCTTGCCCTCCACACGGGACATTGGAATAATTGCAATATTGGTCTTCAATTCACAATTAACCTATTTAAATTTTCTTCAAATTGAAAAGATTATCTTGGATTTCGGATAAAATTCATAAAATCAACGAAATTAGTGGCCATTGAGGTTTAATTTGTCTCAATTGAATAATTGAACTTCAATTTTATCACATATTTCATAGAATTCACAACTTTTCAATCATATATTTTGTTAACTTTTATCAAAATCTATTAAAAATTTAATTTTAATATATATCAAACAGAAGCTAAATTTTTCACTCAGTCACATTTAGTCACTTGTCGTCCTTTGAAGCTGACGAAAATTACTTAGTTGGAGCCATTACGTAACATATTTTCCATGCATTCAATACATGGAACATTGAGTGTAACAATTCGATATATGTGGTCAAGTCGGTAACTTACATACTATCTATTTTTATGGCAACTTAAGCCCATTTTACCTTTCATAGCTTGTGTCGCGCCCTCTAAAGATTCGAACACATGACCAATGCATTATGAGAAATTTAAGTTGAATCATGGTAATGATCCAAACCTTGTGCTCAAGTTGTTCTCTTACGTACCGTCCGCTCTGAGAGATTTTAAATCCATCTTAGTCCTCACGAAGTTTAACGATTCAAGTCTCGTGCTTGACCGTTAACGTATTGTCTACTTTAGGAGAAATCCTCACAAATTTCTATCACGTTTCACAGGGTTCAAACTCAATACATTTGTCTTATGAAATATTTAAGTTGAATCATGATAATAATTCAAACCTCATGTCCAAGTCGTTCTCTTATGTATTGTCCGCTCTGGAAGAACTTGAACCCATCTTACTTCTTACAAATTTTTATCGCGTCCTCGAAATTCGAACCCAAGACATATGTCTTATAAGAGACTCGATTTGAATCCTAATACCAATTGTTATCAGGATTACACGCAAGTCTTTTATAAAGCAGATGACTGGGAGATACGATAGAAATCCATGAGGGATAAATTGGTACCAGAATTCAACTTTATTCTCTCATAAGGCAGGGGTCCTGTGTTCGAATTCTAGAAATACGATAAAAATTCGTGAGGGATAACATATGTTCAAACTTTCATAAAGTGGACAATGCTTAAGAAAGCGGTTGAAACGAGGTTCGAATCATTATAAAAAATGTGCATTTTTATATAATAACCCAACATTCGTGTTCAAGTCGTTTATTTACGTATTTTCCACTTTAGGAGAGTTTAAATCCATCTTACTCTCAATAGTTTTCTGTCGCGTCTCATAAGATTCGAACCTATAACATCTGTTTTATGAGAGATTTAAATTGAATATTGATAGGAGTAAAATGAGTTTAGACTCTTTCAAAGTGGACAGTACGTAAATTAACGATTTAGACATAGAGATCGGGTCATTACACTTAGAACAAAATATGCCCCTGTTTGGGCTACATTTTTTTTTGCTTTTGGCCTCATTTTCTATTTTATTTTCCTATTCTTTCATCTCCACTCCATGCCCACTTCCATGATCAACAATTTAGCCCCTGTTTGAGCCACATTAAAATTTTCATTCTTATTATTCTACTCATTTTCAACCACACAATTTTCAATAAAATAATATTTTCCATCACATCAATAACTTTTCCTTCTTTTTCAACCATATATTTTTCATCAATCTATTATTCCAAAATACGTTCTTTCAAAATAATGTGGCTCAAACACACATATGAAAGATCTGTTGAGTGTGGCTGCTAGTTAAGCAATTTTTATAAATTTAGATGGGCCGGTAGGGGATGAAGTTGTGAAATTTGAAGTTAAAATTGAAGTTCATGGACTGACTTGAAACTAAATTGAGACTTTAGTGTTCAAATTGAGATTTTGTTGAAAGTTCGGTGATCGCAAATAAAATTTACCCTAACATTTTCAACATTATGAAATTAATTTTATTTTTAATTTGGATTGATTTCCATAAATGTAAAGTGTGACAAATTTCTACGAGGACCATATAATTATTTATGAAAATTTAGATGATTGGAGATTGATAGTAAAGATAAAAGATTAAGAATCAATTCACTTATATTGAAAAGTTGCAGATCAATTTACTACTCGATTAATTGGTTAAGGACAACTAAGTAAGGGCTAATGATTCCTTAAATCCAAAAATGCAGATATGTGACACATGTTGTGGACCCAAAAGTTCACCAAATGTGGACCCATTTCTACCTTGAGATTGAACCAACCGTTACACCTTGACTGCTTTAGTACACAAAAGATTTTGGGTTATTGAATTTGCACAGTAGCAGCTGGTCTAGTGTGAGAAAATTACATACATACAAAAATCTAGAGAGAGAGGAATGGCATTTATTGAAAACTTCGCAGTGGTGAGGACAGCAACTTCGAATTATTCTTCTTCTGTGTTTCATAATCTCTTCAGTGCCTCTGTTAGACTCATTTATAAATTTATATTTATCCCATTCTCCTCTCTATACATACACATATGTATATTTATATGCATTTTCATGGCTGCAGAGAGAGAGCACTAAAGTGAGAGCAGTGTAAGTATAAAAAAGGTAATAGGGCAGGCATTCATAAGCCTTTTAGGCTTTTACACGTGATAAAGGAAGCATTTGCATGCGTGTTGTATAAAAGATTCATCTTCATCATCATTTCTCTGCTTGAATCCACACACCATACACACACTTACTGTGTTTCATTTGTTTTTTTTCTGTAATTTTATACGCAATTTTGAAACTCCCGAAAAAAAGTTGAAAAAACCCCATCTTTTAATCCTCACTTTCTATCTATCTTTTCTGTTCATGATTAAAGTCCAGTTCTTTTGATTCTCAGATTCAACTCTCTGAATCTTTGTTATTTATTGGTGAGTTCAAAGATAAAATCTTGGGGTTCTTTGTAGAATCATTCCTTTTATTTTCTTGATGTGTCATTTTCTCTGAGTTTGTTTCTTCATTTTTGAGATATTGATTTCGAGTGAGTTTTTCAATGTATATTCTCTTTAAATTATCGTGCTTATACTTTTTGATTGCTACTTTTGTTTCTTCCTAGGCGTTTTTATTCTCTTTCTTCACACTTATTTATGCTCAGTTTCAACACACACAAGTATATGCATGTATGTATATATGTTTCATGTGTCTTTTTATCTTGGATTTATTCATTTTCCTGCAACAAGATTTTGGTTTGGATTAGGAGAAGAAGAAGGAGTGGTTTTGTCTTCTTGGTATATCTTATATTTGATTACACTTCTCCCTCGTATATATAAAACATATATAGCAATTTTATATTTGCACATGCGGGTTTTTCCTTCAAGAATCTGGGTTTCTTCTTTTCCAAAATTCATATTCTGGACTTCAGCAGAATCGTTAAAAGTTCATCACCTACTGTAAATTTATTAGCTTTTTACTTCCATTTGAAGCCCAGAAGAGGGCGTGAGATTTTGACCACACAAACGTTTTCTTAATGTCTTTGAGACTAACAGCCTTAATTTATGGGTACCCAGAAAGTTAGGTCAGATAATTTTGATTAAAAAACATTTAACTATTTTGTACTGTTTTTATTTTTCCTGGGTTTTTAGGATATGTGTATCCTTTTGCGCTATTGCGTGTGAAATTTGTTGATGCATTATTTACACTTTTCTATAATTGTATACATTTTTCAATTTGGGATATGTTGCTGACTTGTGCTGTTTTCTCCATTTCTGGAATTTTAGTACAAGGTAAATGCTTCAACAGCAGTGAACAAGGACTAGAAGGGAAAGAACAGATTTCTCGTGCTTTTTATAATTTAAGGGAAGCAAATTCTATCATCATCATGCCTATGAGACAAATGAAAGAGAGCTCAGAACAGCACTTTGTGATTAAACCCCAGTTGCAAAACATCATGAACACCAAGAGTGCTCAGAATGGTAAAGGTCCTCCAAGCCAAGAGCCTCAAATCCAGTCCTCACCTCCATCAAGAAATAGAGGAAGGAGAAGGGGACGAGTTGGCCGGAAATCGGATCAAGCTGATGCCTGTATGCGACCAAGTTCAAGGCCTTGCACTGGGACAGATAGTCCGGTTATTGCAGAGCTGACTCGAGCTACTGTATCTGCTATGACTAATGGGTTGGTAGGGAATGGAGGCAGCTTATGTGAAGCAGAAGTGTTTTTTCCTTCTTCAACCAAGTCTTTGAGTTTTGCACCCAGGCCAGGGTATGGGCAACTTGGGACAAAATGCATAGTGAAGGCTAACCATTTCTTTGCCGAGTTACCGGACAAGGATTTGATCCAGTATGATGTAAGTTCCTTTTCTTGATAGGTCCTATTCAACATATGTAGAGGGTATATAATTAATGTGATCAATTATGTGACACAAACTTCTGGGGCCCTTAATCAGTATATTTACGGTGCAGTCTTCCTCTTATAAATGTTGTTTCTTTGCAGGTGTCATTGATTTAGGCTTCTGTTTTTACTTTGTCTTTTACTTCTGCCGCATTGATTTGTCTTTATAGTTGGTCATTAATATTGTTCTTATTGTTCCATATGGTTTGTATTACCATCTGTGTCCTGTTGCTAACAGGTTACTATAATCCCTGAAGTGGTATCAAGAACTGTAAACAGAGCAATTATTGCAGAACTGGTGAAACTGTACAAAGAATCTGAGTTAGGGATGAGATTACCAGCTTACGATGGTAGAAGTAGTCTTTACACTGCTGGTGAGCTTCCATTTGCCAGGAAGGAATTCACCATTAAACTTATAGATGACGAGGATGGAATCAACGGTCCCAAGTAAGAATTCTTATTACCTCTTACGGCCAAATCTGCCTTTTACGAATATCCGCTTTCTCGATACTGAAATTAATACCACTGCAATACTTGCTGGAAAACGCCGTCTAAAAAGAAATCCAAGTGTTTTGCAGAAACTAATTTGTTGATTTGCTTCAGTTTGTTTATACATTTGTGAAAGCTGACTGAGCATACTTTGTACATGTGGCAGGAGAGAGATGGAATACAAAGTTGTTATCAAGTTTGTCGCACGCGCAAACTTACATCATCTGGGGCAATTTCTTTCTGGTAAGCGTGCGGATGGCCCACAGGACGCGCTCCAAATTCTCGACATTGTGTTGAGAGAGCTCTCAATGAAAAGGTATTAAACAGTGCTTGAAGTGTCTGCAAACTAATAATAGCAATTTATGACTTTTCCTAATCATTGACTTGTGTGTTTCATGTTCTCGTTTAAAAGGTACTGCCCTGTTGGAAGATCGTTCTTTTCTCCTGACATCCGGAGACCACATTCTCTTGGTAATGGCTTGGAGGCATGGTGTGGATTCTACCAGAGCATACGGCCTACTCAGATGGGCCTGTCACTTAATATCGGTAATTGAGCATCAAATTTGATTTCCAGTTGAAAATTCATCAACTTCATCATGAACCCTTACATTACATTCTTTGTTTAATGCATTATAGATATGACTTCAGCTGCATTTATTGAGGCTCTGCCGGTTATAGAATTTGTTGCCCAGCTGCTAGGGAAAGATGTGTTATCAAGGATGTTGTCTGATGCTGACCGCATTAAGGTACTTGTCGTCATTTGATGTCAGATATGCTAGAATGATTTCATGTTCATCTTTTCAATGTGAAATTCTCCCTGAAATTCATTTCAGGTTAAAAAGGCCCTTAGAGGAGTGAAAGTTGAAGTGACTCACAGAGAAAATGTAAGAAGAAAATATCGAGTTTCAGGCATTACCACTCAACCCACTCGAGAACTAGTGTAAGATTATTGTTCATTACATAATGGGCTCCGTTAATAATATTGATTGATATACTTTATCATATATTCCAGGGAAACTAATCCAACTACACTCGTTAAAAAAGTTGAATAGTAAGTGCTATTTGGGAGTCGTAATGCATTTAAAATAATTAGCCTTTTTAATCGATCCCGGCTTACCATACATGGGTATGCTATTTTGTTTTTCTCAAGAGCAATATTTGTTAGCGTCGAAAACATAGACACCAGTCTTTGGATGTCCTATTGTCCTTGTTTCTTCCTTCAACTTGACATCATTCTTAAGTTGCTCTGTGTGGCTCATTTTTCTAAACAGATGGTTGACTGAGTGAATAACCTAGTGGTCCTATGTCCAGGTTTCCTGTTGACGAACACTCAAATATGAAGTCAGTGGTTGAATATTTTCAAGAAATGTATGGCTTTACAATTCAGTATAGTCATCTGCCTTGCCTTCAAGTTGGAAACCTGAAGAAGGCTAACTATTTACCAATGGAGGTAAGGAATAGTATATGAAAGGGATTTAAGAGTGTTTTTCTTCTATTTCGATCTCCTATTTATTGTCTTAATGCAATTCATTCCTTAGGCCTGCAAAATTGTTGAGGGGCAAAGGTATACAAAAAGGTTGAGTGAAAAACAAATTACTTCTCTTCTTAAGTTTACGTGCCAGAGGCCTCGAGATCGAGAAAATGATATTCTGCAGGTATCATAGGCCCTTACGATATTTGAAATTTGTAAACTAGTCCTCGAAGTAGTCATCTTTAATTTTTATTTAACTTGAATGCAGACTGTTCAACACAATGCATATGAGCAAGATTCATATGCAAAGGAGTTTGGAATCAAAATCAGTGAAAACTTAGCTTCCATGGAGGCAAGAGTTCTGCCAGCTCCTTGGGTAATTCTTCACAAAAAATTTATTTGTTACTTGAATTATTGTTCATCCGTATTCCTTAACCTGAATTGCATGTATGTAGTTGAAGTATCATGAGACAGGGAAAGAAAAAGTTTGTTTGCCTCAAGTTGGGCAGTGGAATATGATGAACAAGGTTGCTTTCCTTTTACATGTCAAATTTACAATTCTTTTCCTTTTTTTCTTCTGGGATATGAAAATACTAATACCTATTCCTCAACTAGCTTTTGAATCTCAATAGTGATTTTCATGTGCACAGAAAATGATCAATGGGATGACTGTTAGCCGTTGGGCATGTATCAACTTTTCACGCAGTGTCCAAGAGAGTGTCGCTCGTGGGTTTTGCAGTGAACTGGTTCAGATGTGTCAAGTATCTGGCATGGTAGAATTTCCTTATTTTCTCTACATTTTATTCTCTCTTTTGTATGCACATGTTTGTGTATTGTATTCCATTATCTAATTTCCTATCATCTTTAAGGAATTCAATCCGGAACCTGTCATTCCAATCTACCCAGCAAGGCCTGAGCAAGTAGAGAAAGCTTTGAAGCAGGTTTATCATGCATGTATGAACAAACTAAAAGGAAAAGAATTGGATCTTGTGTTAGCCATTTTGCCTGACAATAACGGGTCCTTGTATGGTATGCTGCATAAATATGAAATTGGTTTTCAGGTTTAGATACAAAAGCCATCATTTTTTGTGAATTAACATTCACTTATATCCGATTCTTTGGTGATAGGTGATCTGAAGCGAATATGTGAAACTGATCTTGGCTTGATATCACAATGCTGTCTTACAAAATACGTCTTCAAGATTAGCAAGCAATATTTGTCTAATGTGTCCTTGAAGATAAATGTCAAGGTACAAATTGATTGTTATGATCATTCATGGCATGCCTTTTGATTTTACAGAATTTTTTTGATGGTTCACTAACATGTTATCTCATTTGAATCATGGATAACAGTTTAGTCATTCTAAAACTTTCTTGCTTTACATCTAAGTATAAGATTTTCACTTCTGCATTAATATACATTGAGCAGATGGGTGGCAGAAACACTGTTCTCTTGGATGCCATAAGCTGTAGAATACCATTGGTTAGCGATATACCCACTATCATATTCGGGGCAGATGTGACTCACCCGGAGAATGGGGAGGACTCCAGCCCATCAGTAGCTGCTGTAAAGTTCCTTCACTGAAGTTTTCTTATTGAATCATCTTTTTAAGACCAGATCATGTCAGATTGAATAAAGTTTTTTGTTCTAAATATCAGGTTGTAGCTTCTCAAGATTGGCCAGAGGTCACTAAATATGCAGGACTGGTTTGTGCTCAAGCTCATAGACAAGAACTCATACAAGATTTATACAAGGCATGGCATGACCCTATCCGTGGAACAGTTAGTGGTGGCATGATCCGGTAAGAAAATTTGCTAAGCCTCACATTTTGCTAGCTTAAATTCACTTCATAATTTTCTTCTCTTGCATTTGTTTTATTTGTTGTGTTTTACCTTTAATGCGGTATTGTGGTATTACTTCTGTATTTATAGTTTGTATACTTTTTTTTTTCTCTTTCTGTAGGGATCTTTTGGTTTCTTTCAGAAAGGCAACTGGACAAAAGCCACAGAGGATAATATTTTACAGGTGAATACAACTCTCTTAATGACTATATTGGTTGAAAGCAATATTAATCACGAACATGCATCCAAATTAAACAAACGCTAACCTTTGTTATAAGATTCTGTTATAAATTAATCTCGGCTATTCAAGTCCAAATCCAGGATCAAAATGATTACACATATTTGGCCCCTGATTCTAAGTCATCTTTCCTTTCAATAAGTATATGTGAACATTGCTATATATTTTCTCTCACACGTTTTTAACTGGATGCATGCATGAGCAAGTTTAAAGCCTGTATATTTTTAACTGAGCAGGGATGGTGTGAGTGAAGGGCAATTTTATCAAGTCCTTTTGTTTGAGTTGGATGCAATCCGCAAGGTTAGTGATAATTTGTCTGTGTCTTATTTTCTCCTCTGTAAGTTTCTCACTGTATAAAACATGTCTGAATCAAGCCTGTTTATTTTGTGTAACATGCCTTAAAATATGCAGGCATGTGCCTCTTTAGAACCAAACTACCAACCACCAGTGACTTTTATTGTGGTCCAAAAACGACATCACACAAGACTGTTTGCAAACAATCATAGGGACAAGAGCAGCACCGACAAGAGCGGAAACATATTACCTGGTAACTAGTAATTAATACAAAACATCTCTTCGTTGAATTCTAAATACTAGGAATTTTAGCTTGTGTTAGGTCTCCATGTTTAATGACATGTCTTGTTTTAACAGGCACGGTGGTTGATTCTAAAATCTGTCATCCAACAGAATTTGACTTTTATCTCTGCAGCCATGCTGGAATTCAGGTAAAAACTCTGTTATCTTTTGTGAGGTATTAATATGGAATACCAATAATAAATTCTCTTGCATTTATAACTGGGAAGGTGACAAAGCGTCGTTTCCATCACAGAAGAAGATTTGATTTATTTTTCTTTATTTGGTTCCTAATGCATGAGTTATCAATACCATATATTATAATTAAAACAATATATAAGACCTTTCTGCCATGCAAATGTGTTTGCTGAACCAACTTACCTGGAAAGAAGACGAACTTGTATTCTTACTTGGCTCTTAATGCATATATAGCAAGAACTTGTACCTCATTAATCTTTATCCCACCTCTCATTCTTTAAAGCCCCTCCACTGATGCTCACTGATCTGTAACTTTTTTTTCTTTCCATCAAAACCCATCTAATATCTGAGACCTCCACCTCTTGTCCTTCATCAGCACCGACTATGTTCCTCCAGGCACCACTTCTCCCATCTATTGCTTCCCTCCAAAGTCATGCACCAAGTTCATAGGCATAATTTGATGACAATCAAAATAGATATTTACACAAAAAAATCAGTATTTGAGTCTCTTTCCTTCTAGGATTGAGCCTCGGAAAAAAAGTTAGATATGATTTCCCTCATAACTGTCATACAAAACTCGACCACTGGATATAAGTGTCTTATCGTTTATATTAAAACGATGAACCAAGGCTATGGTGAAAAGTTTTGCCTTCAAGCTACTCTTATATATTTAGATGCCAAGAACAATACTATCGACAAATCAATTGATGTCTACCTCCTCTCAGCTTAGAATATCATTCAGTTAATTGTTTTCTTTACACAGTTGTACGTGTGGCTTGGGAGAAACTTTTGCATGGTTGTATACTCCTTTTCATGTTATAGTTTCCAAACTCTTGTGATAATTTCATTACTGGAAGTAGGTTTGAGAAAATACTGGAGTTAAACTAACTAATTCAAAGATTGAGCATGTGCTGTTTCTAATTTCATCCTGAATTGTTTTAATCAGTTCTAAGATTTCTAATATTTCTAAGTTAATATTAATTTCCTTATTCCTTTATATGCAGGGAACTAGTCGTCCAGCGCATTACCATGTTCTTTGGGATGAGAACAATTTTACTGCTGATGGAATTCAGTCACTAACGAACAATCTATGCTATACATATGCAAGATGCACCCGGTCTGTCTCTGTGGGTAAGTTGCCTCTCTGAATTGACTGGACCATACCTTTCCCTGCATTGTCATGGATGATATTGGTCCATAAATTATGATCGATCATTTTCTAGTTTAGTATATAAGAAAAGTGTGAAAGACAAGGTCAGTCATATGAGTTTTCATTGAACTGACCCATGATCTATTGTTTTTTGCAGTTCCTCCTGCATATTATGCACATTTAGCTGCATTTCGAGCCAGATTCTACATGGAACCCGATGCTCAGGACAATGGTTGTGGTACCGATCAAGATGGGAAGACTACTCGAGCAGCTGGAGAGTCTGGGGTGCGGCCTTTGCCAGCCCTCAAAGAAAATGTAAAAAGAGTAATGTTTTATTGTTAGAGAGTATTAGAAATTGCAAGTAGGGTTCAGAACAAGGCTTTCATATACATGCAGAACCATGTTTGTATGTGTATGATTAGATGATACTTTGGTTTTGACTTTTGAACTTAGATAAAGTGGTGTAAAGAGTAGCTAGCATTAGTCTAATATTATTTCAAAGCTTGTTATTAAGAGGCAAGTCCGTTGAAGATCACCACCCAATACATAATAGGTCGCTGTCACATTGTCCAATAAAATTAGAATTTATTTTTATTAATTGAATAATGTGAGAGTAGCCGGACCGTCACATTGTGTAGTGATCATGTGTCGATGAATAATATTATTTATTTCTTATAATCTCGAGTTGAGAAATATTAAATCAGGATGTTGTGAGTTCATATGACGAACTGAGGTCAACTTCCTTGTAGCGAGCTGGCTTGCGTGGTGAGCCTATCCGAGACTGATGGTAGGCGAGCCAAGCTTCTCAATTTGGCCCATTTGACATTCCTAATTCAACTCCAAACTGAGTTTTTTTACCTAAATAAAACAAAATATACATGAATACAAATCACCTCAAATGTTCAATATTAAGTAAATTTAAGATTCCAAATTAGCGTTTAAAATACATTTATCAAGTTATTCCAGAATTGATGGTTTAGTCCAAGAATGTCATGTCATAATCTGTTACTGTCTTTTTGATAGTGATAAACACTTGAGATACGGCAATGATCTCTCAAGTCAAAGGGTTAATTTGACAAACGTCATGTAGAAATAATTCACTCACACTGATATATTCATTCATGTGAAATCTTTGCAAGAGGGTCTCAAATGAACTTGTTCAACTAACAAGCATTCACATATCTACTTGAGTGCCCCTAGACTCTTAGTTGAAATCGACTACTCTATTCTAAAGAAAAAAAATACAATATATGCTAATCGGTTCCACAAATAACAGTCCAAGAATAGTTAAAAGAGTATCATTTTGACATCTTCATTTATATTATGTGGTTGGAGTGTGAAGGCCGAAAGGTACGCAGAATCTTGCTAACAAATGAAGCTACGTGACAGAAAAATAGGTCCAAAGTAGAAAAAAATTATTCATAAACAAAGACTAATCCATGACAGTGTGAGGTATCCTACGATCATTTCTCCAATGAGGCCAACCGAAAAGATTCACCTTTTAAATATATTATCAGATGAAGATGCTTAGTTATATTAGCATCTTCACATATTTATATAGCCGACAAATTTGGCTGCTAAATTGTCATAATACTCTGATTCTTTGCAGATGAATCCATAGTTGAAATGTGCGACTCGAAAATTTGATAAAAGTTGATAAAACGTGACTAATCAAAAATGCAAGGAAGAACGCATGGCTTATGGCTCGAAAATTATACACCGCACTGCCCAATTCCACCTACATCATGGGGGGGGGGGGGGGGGGGGGGGGGGGGGGGGGGGGGGGGGGGGGGGGGGGGGGGGGGGGGGGGGGGGGGGGGGGGGGGGGGGGGGGGGGGGGGGG
>CAIGRB010078356.1:0-10479 GCA_903798255.1 Fraxinus quadrangulata | reverse complement strand
TGTGTGTGTGTGTATTAGTCATCTCATAAAAGTTTAAATTGGTAAAGAACAAGCGTTGATTTATTTATTTCTTATTATATCTTTTGTTTGTTCAATTCCAATTGCATTTCTTTACATAGTTGACATTGGTGAGTATGTTAATTATAATTAATACTTCTGATTGGAGCCAGCTGGATAAATGCCTTGCTGGTAATACAAAAATGATCTGATGCTAACAATGAGGAGTATCACTTTTGATGGTGAATCTTGCTTTTGAGAGATACTTTTTTTTAATCACTATATTGTATAAAAGTATATAAAAATAACACAAACTTAGGAGGAGGACTCGACCTGGCTAAATGTATAAAAATTAAAATTTCCTTATCGAGAGACGAGGTAGAAAATGGACATCTGATGTTAGGGGCGAAGAAAGCCTAACATTAGAAGAGTTAAAGAAATTACACTTCATTCACCTTAATCATACTCCTTGTCACTTTCGACACAATACTGGAAGGAGATTTTCTAAATTAATTTAATATTATACCCTAAATTTGGAAAGTGGTCCAAAACTTATTCTTAGTATCAATAATTTATAACTGATAAATACTTATTTTTTTTATTTTTCTTCGGTTAGAGCCATGCTACTTGTCCCGGGGCAGATCCCCATCCAATAGGGAGGCACTAAATGGTGCCCCTAGTTTGACTTGGGATTTAATCTAGGGACAACAAGTCTTTTTCCTTCAGTTATATGTGCTCTCATAGACTAGGCGCATTAATTCAAGAATTATGCTTTGGAACTAACCAAAATAATTTTAATCTAGGAAAGAGAAAAACAATAGATACTATAGAGTACAGAATAACAATATATGAGTATTCTTTAGAATATGATTTATAAGATTTGCCTAAACTTTTTCAAGATTATTTGCTGTGTATCACCTAGGGGAATAATCTTCCTTCCTACTCAAAACTTGTACTGTGTGTATCATATATTCTTATATTTTTCTTCCCATTGTTTTCACTTTTTAGAACATATTCCATTGGCTTTCTGTCTATACAGATGTCAACTGGATCTAGGGGTGACTAAGAGAACCATTAAATCTTCGAAACCATGCACTGAGGGTCATGTTTTGACTCGCTAAATAGTCTGATCCTTTTGTACAAGCTCTTTTCTGTTTCTACATATGTCAACTGAGGGTGACTAAGAACCACTAAATCTTCAAAACCATGTATTGAGGGTCATGTTTTGACTCGTTAAATAGCCTTACGACAAATGCGTGTTTGATGAGTATTGTCATGGACGTCGAATAGTTCCATCCAAACTTCCTGATAAAGTATTTATTTGTAGGAAGACATTTTTACGTCATGCAGTTGAAAATCCAGCGATGCTTAAGTGCATCAAAAGCGTGAAGCAAGGTTCAATCTTGACGAGTTTGACAAGCATTTCGAGTAACGCTATTTATAATTGTTCATTATCATAGTTGCACTACGTGACATACATGGGATTATTAGTGATTTGATGCATTAATGTGGTAATTAACCGGCACATGCATGTCATGTAAATCGACTACGATAATGAGCAACTGCAAATAACATTATTCAAGCATTTCACATGGAGAATTGGAGTTGAAAACCAGCATGGATAACCAGTTAACGAGATAAGATCATAAGAAACAGTAATGAAGGCTTCAAACTTCAGAACCGTATCTCTTGAAAAACAAAAATGGATATTTCATTTTACTCCCGCAACATTTAATAACTTACCTACCACTAAAATAAATATTTCACATTCATCTGAAGGAAAAGAAAATCCATTGCGTTCTGATTCCAAGAAAAACGACTATCAATCCAAGATCTTTTTATTATACAAGCATGTGATTTTCTTCATATGTCTGCTACTCAGGTTTGGGGAGAACAGACAGACAGCCAGCTTCATGAGATTCATTAAACACGGTTGTATGCAACTGACTTGCTGAATAAGCGACGAATATACACAACTTGGAGTGCACTTGCAAGAGCTAGCAAAATGTATTCTGCAACTGTGTAAAATATAACTCGCCTCCGAGTGCTCTCATTTGCTGTAGCAAGCACACACATGAGGCCATCGTGTGATCAATACAGAATATTAGCTAATAACCATCAAAAACATATAGAAGCTAAGCATAGAAGAGGTCGTATGTCTCATTCATGTTAGTAAATGTTCCAATGTAATTGCAGTAAAGTACTTATTTTTACTTCAGGGTGGGGGTGAACGTTGGGAAATGGAGGAAGATAAGAGCTGTCCCTGTCACTCTAGGGACACAATCTCCTCAAAAAGAATCGTCCATCTATAATTAGATTATTTACACATCAGATAGGGAGGGTGGCATAATCCTATGAATGAACGGTTTGATTTCCATTTTCTTCTATTATATCATGATATAATTATATCCTCAAATAGGTAAATGGGGAGATAGTGAGAATTGGATCCCTAAATAAACCCTTTCCGCAATTAAAATAATCAAAACACAACACATCTGTATCAATCAGGATTCTTTAAGGATAAAACAAGCACCTCATTATCTGAAGTGAATTGAGCAAACGCTGCTTTGGACATAATTGGTAATATTTGCCAACTAGTAATCCAGCAAGTGACAGTGAAAAACTGCTATTTACATATATGGCATCATCTTAACCTGAAAGAATATTGTTGATCTAATCAATTGATTCACAATAGGTGTGATGTTATTAAATGCTGAAACTGCATTTTTCTGTTTTCCCATCTCTAATTAACTCCTCCTACCTAAGAATGTCATCGTTAAAAATACGCCTTCCAGCAAATGTATATAGTTGTCAGTATCCTTCTCAATATTTCCATTAATCAAATATTTCAAGCTTGAGGCTGGGTGCATTTGATATTCAACTATAGTATCTTAGACAAACATCAAATATCAAGCCTTGAGAACTTCCAAACTTCTACAACCATAAAGCATGAGACAGAACATCAGACATAAGCACACACTACATAGTCAAAGACAGAAATCAACCAAATATTATGATGGAAGATTGCATAATTGCATCATATCAACACAGGCAACACTTTACTTAAAATGAAAGGAGGCCTTACTGTGACGATGACGACCATCACGTGCTTTCAAGTACTTCTGCTCAGCTGTAACAGACTCCAATGCCTCCCTCAATTCAGCAATTTTGACGTTGATGGGGTCCAAATGTTCTGTAAAAAGACACCACCAAAATATAAACTAAACTAAATTTAAAGTGGGAAAGATAAGGAAAACAGTTTGGAAGTCAAAGGTAGATCTATTAATCAATATAATTAGTTGAAAAAAAATTATACAAGAAATCAAACATACCATCCTTGGCGAGGTCATGTTCACTGGGAATGTGACCAACGTGAATGTAAAAAGAGACTGTTTCTGGTGTAGAATAAGGATTATGGAAACAGAATTTGTACATTCCACTTCTCGGGGCCTTAAACTCAAATTTGTCCCCTGATGTTCCTTTCAAAGTATGGACCGTATTACCTCCGGGAGATGTCACCTGCATCAAGAAGCAATAAGAACTATTAAATAATTAAATTCAATTAATGTAAGATACATATATAACATTAAGCTATAAAAAGCATGTGAGCAACTATCCAGTTTAACATTAGCAATCATCTCAGTTAAATCATCACTAAACATAGCAAGAGTACTCATCATTAGAAGTAAGCTCAGCAAAATCAATGATCCTTCACAAGTGAGGTTCCAAAAGCCAATCACTGGCTCACTTCTCAGCTAATGTCGTACGACACATATCTAATAAATTGGAACAGTCGAGCAATCCTGTCACTTTTTTACATCCGAAATTCTGAGGTTTTTTTCTTAATAATTTTATGCTTCCTTGTCGATTCCATGTTTATAAGTTCATTCCATACCGGACTAGACCAGACCGGAATAGGGTTATATACATTCTCAAGGGGTCATTCGAGCGTATCTAAATAGATACTATGTTTACATATGGATCCCTACGTCGTTCCATTCCATTTAGGATTAGGAATAGGCGTAATCGGACCTNAGGCATTCTCCGGATAATTCAAATCGAAGCAATTGGATGTCCAACTCGGGCCGATCAATAGAAATACTCCACCCTTGTCATAAATTCCATACATCACACTAGATAGATATCATATTCATGGAATAGGATTCACTTTCAAGATGTCCTGGTGGTGAAACAGTAGACACGCGAGACTCAAAATCTCGTGCTAAAGAGCGTGGAGGTTCGAGTCCTCTTCAAGGCATAATATTGAGAATGCTCATTGAATGAGCAATTCAATAAGAGAGCTCTCTTGGAATTGGAATAAGTTCGGCAGCGAATCACGAAATCTTGGTGATCTTCTCTACTTTAAATCTTTGTGTACTGACCCCTAATCGAATCGTTTGGAATTCAAATGTGAAAGAAATTATTTTATGTACTAATAGTGGTCAAATCCAATAGCTTAGCTACTATAACCTTCCCGACCACAATTTTTGCGTTTTTTTTTTTTTAGGTATTTCACTACGAAATACGAAAGAAATAAGAAATTTTATTCTGCTAAGTGTGAAAAATATAATAAAAATAAAAAAAAATTAAATGGATAAAGAAATAGTGGATTCCGTCGTTTCTATGGTTACTTCTTAAACGGTGAGGTCTTCTCTATACACCGGAGCCTTTCCTTCATTTAATCAATGTTATTGGTAACTTGTATAGTTCACACCACATTCTTTGGCTCTACCCAAGAATTATCCAATAACAGGTCTTTCACAATGAGATTCACCTATATAGTAACGGTATTTAATTAGGAAAGTTAGCTGGGTAGCTGACCCTCTTAGTCCGTTCTTGACAGAGTGTGAGCTTTTCTTAAATTAACATTCTTAGTAAAATCTTCCTTTAGTGAGCAAAAGATAATCCATGGTGGCTAAAAATAACTACAGAGACAGGTACTTTACTAGTTGATTGAACATAAAATTTTGCCCACATAACTTTAAGGACAAGAGATATTCTAGTGCAATCTTGAATGTATCCGACTGAAGGAAATAAGGCACTATACTGTAAGTGCATTTGCGTATATCACGATCTTGAATTAGATTGGTAAGAAAGTCTTCCCCTGGCAACTCCCCTTTTTCATGGATCTAATTAAGCTTCTTTAGACTCATAAGGAGCTTCTTTAGAGTAACCGTGCCCATTAAATTCAATGTGTCGCAGCAGCAAATTTCACATGAATTGTCTTCCTATACTATAAATACAACCATGAAATATGGAAGCTATGATTTCAAATACTTTTTTGTTTTGCCATACTTCTGAAATTATTGTCATATTCATGAAATAAATCTTGAATTTATTCAAGTCGAAGTTAAAATCTGAACAATGCAATTTCCTTCCTTTCCCTTTTCTTTTCCCATGACCGAAAATCCTTTTAGGATAACGGAAAATAGGCAAAGCATTCAATCAATCATAAACATCAGTTAATACATACAGAGATATGATTCAATTTCTGAAGTCTTAATTCAGAAAAAGAAAAAACCAATACTTTTATGAAATGGTCAATAATTGATATGGTTAATTCAATAGCATTTATAAAACACAAATTTTACAAATTCTTAATCAAATGCTAAAACAAAAAATTCACCAAAAAAGTACAAACCAAGAAAAAATAAAAAGAAAAAACGCCTTTAAAAAATCAACTAATATCACATAAAACACATTAAATAAAAGTTTAGATTTTTCTCCAAAAATACCAACACCCAGATCCCATCTACCCCAATTTAACTCACTTTCAGACAGATCAAGCTAACTTGCAACGTATATAGAGAGAATAGATCTTATTACGGTGAGATCAATGCCGGGGTGATCTGAACTCCAGAAAATATCGTGGTCAACAACGACAAAATTTCCCGAAACGATGTCGCCTTCGTACAATACGTAGTCGTATACGCATTCTTCTTCGTTCACCGTTACCGATAGAGCCGATAGACGGCTCACCAAGCTCAACAGCAACAAGCCCGTCAAGGCGTACGCCGCCTTGCTGCTACACCGGAATCTGCCCCTCCTACTCTCCATTTTTCGATGGCGATTGTAACGTAATGAAAATTAAAGAACAAGGAAATTGTAAATTCTTTTAAATTCATGAAGTGTTATTTCCCCGTGGAGCACAATTATTGGTTGGAACAACGCGATACATTGATGATGTGGCATAACATCGCCAAATATCCACATAAAAAAGCTCAAAATGTGTTTTTATTAATTAATAATGGTCTTATTTTTATTCCCCATTTGATATTCAGGATAGACACGATTCAATTTAGTTCTGATTTCAAAAAAAATCGAATCATGAACCAATGCTCTTTTTGTAATGGGATCAATTGGCTTTTTTTAAAGATATAGAACCAAATCGAAATCGAACCATTCGATTCGAATTTGATTTTGTTTGGTTTTAGTTTCATTTATTAGACTTTCAAAATTGCACAATATCCATTAATTAGTAATATATATCCAAATAAAAAAATAAACATCAAACATTTAGTAAATTTAAATTATTAATCATCAAAATTATATAAGTCCAAACTAACAAATAAAATTATAGTCAATGTACAAATCAATTTTAATTATTATATATGAGATTGTCTAATATGTACAAATCAATTTTAAGTGATTGGTCAATTCTATTTTTCTATTTTGGAAGATTCTCCTCTACTGACGTGATGAAATAATAAATTATGTAAATTGAAAAGAAGGGAAAGAGAAATGATTCAAATGAATATAAAATTAGAGTATAAATAATTAATGGGTTGTCTCCAATAACCCAGAAGATTAATGAGTTGTCTCCATTGAATACAAAAGTAGAGTACGAATTAGAACCGTTATTTTTTTTTTTTCGTAGAACCAAACCAAACTGTGGTTCTAATTTGGCTTGGTTTTGTTTGATTTGAACATTTTGTTGACCCCTATTGATGCCCATTATTTCATTTTGATGAGTTTTGTAATAGTGAAATATTAGAGAATGTATGATTAAAAAAAAAAAAAATGATTTACATTCAAAATATTTTATCGTGCAAAAGTATGGTTAAAAATAAATTTAAAAAAAAATGAGTGTTGAAATAATGGAAATAAAACAGACGCTCAATATCGGTCCATTGAATAATGTCAAAAAGTGAAAAAGTTTTTTTTTTAATTTATTTAGTTGAAGAAATTCTTACCACATGATATTTTATTACATCACGTATCACGTGTATGTAAACATTTAAATCATTATATATATATAGTACAATCGTTGTCCATTAATAGATAAAGCAGTCACTTTTCTTTTTACCCCCTTAGCGAAACCTTCAAATACTCCAAATTGTATAAACATTGAATTGAATCGATAGTGCTAATGAAATGTTATAAACTACAAACGAAAAAAGAATAAGAAAATTGATGATCACGTGTGTATTTCATTCTACTGTTCAAATGAGAGTTAGCAACTGATTAATGGTCCATTATACTTACTTTTTACTTTTGAAAGAATTAAGACTCCATTTTTCATTGTAAAATACTTCTACAAAGAGCAGATTTACAAGAAGTTCGATTATTTCCGATTATCATTATTTTTCAGTTTCGTAATCTTGAACACTAAGTAAAAATAAAATAAAAATGGAAAATTGTTTCGGATTTCTAAAAAATTACAGGTTAAACGTCGAATCATTGAAAAAGACTGAAGGAAAAATTAAAAAGAATCAGGATCCAAAACAATCTCAAGTAAATTATTTTAGAACAAATTGAGCAGGCAATTGGACAATTTTTAATTAATTTTTCTTTTTTTATTTCATTTCTTTAAAATGATATTTCAGAAAAAATTCACCCAGAGTAGGTGAAAGCCAATGTTAATTGGCTGTGGTCTGCATCAGATTACAAATGGAAATCATCACTTAACCAGTTGATTGATACATTTTTACTGTTCCCCTTATCATTAATTTTTATAAACCCTAGTTTTTTGAAGTTAAATGCATAACTTGCCAATAACTCGCTTAAAATCTCATCTTCTTTGAATTTTTCAGGTGGATTTTTCCTGTTTAGGACAGAATGGAGCAGAAGCCTCAGATGCTGGTGCCAAGACTGAAATTGGGCGCCCAAGGCCTGGAGGTAATACCTTTCTTTCAATCTTATTTATAAAAAATATTTTTTTTTATTGATCCAAAGTGAAAATAAGTTAGTTTTAGTGAAATTTAAGAAAAAAAGAGTAACTTATCTAAAAATATTAGGAACAGAAAACAAAGTGACCAGACAGCAGTAGATTTTATACAGATTGCTCGAAAAACTTGTGCTTATAAATGATAATTCAGAAAAATTTATATTTAGTTGAGGTGGAATGCTGCACACTGTAGTTTGCTTTATTGTATGTGTTAGGTAGCCTTATTGGTAGATGAAACAACAAAAGCGTTGATGATGATTTATTAGAAATACTAAGGCTATCTTTGGTGGCATGAAATTTGAGACTTAGACTGGAGGAAGTACCTTTTGAATGTGAATTGATCTTTTGTATATTCCAGTTCCAGTGTCTTTAAACTTAGTGAGGGTATGTACTCCTTGAATTTTAAAGATACGAATGAACCTTTTCTGAGTAACATTAAGTGAAGTTTTAGCATTTCTTTTCTTGATCTGTGAATAATTATAATATAATTTCCATAATTCCGGTGGGCAAGCATGTGAGGTACAATTCATTTAACTTTTACAATAACTTGCTGCCATCTGATTCTTGTCTACAAAATTAGATCTTGAAGTCAGCTGATTCCTGTTTGACTCCAATAAAGATCCTAACTTTATGCTACCTTCATGGTACCAATTTCCCTTTGTTAAGGATTGGCATTAAGTGAAAAAGGATATTTCTAAATAATAATCTTTTCTTTTTTATCACCGAGAACCCAAAGGGCTTTTGTCCCTGGTTGTCCTGTCCCATTCGATCCATGGTTCTATTACATTGGTAGCTTAATGTTATGTTCACACGGTGTTGGGTTTTTGAAGGCTACCTAAACTTTTGAATTAATCAAGAATTCCAGTAATCAAAGATGCACCAGCAGGAGAAGAAGAAAATGCCCAACAGGCTTTAAGAAAACGATTAACAGCAAGAATTAAACACTAAGAATGAATTTGAAACCGGAAGAAATCCTCTTCCCAGCCTTTATTTATCAAGACTAAACATGATTTACAAAACCAGAAATCACCAGAAAGTTTAATACCAGATTTACAAGAGTTCATCCCTCTAATCTACCTCACTTTCTCTTCTCCTTTTACACTCTCGAGAGAGAGCTTCTTTTCTATCACCTAACCAGGCTATTTATAGACACAATACAAGAGTCATTTCAGCTATTAACTACCACCTAACAACTAAGGCTCCAGTTGGTTGAAAGATTCCAACTAACTCAGTTGGAAACCGGTAAACTGAAGGCTCCAGCTTGCAACAGATTTTCTGATTTGCTAAGGTTGTCCAATTATACTTCTTTAAGAATCAATTTCCTTTACACACGGATTAAGCCCAGCAAAATGAGCATAATGGTTGTAAATTAGACAATGGTTAGTATCTTGCTTAGCAAGACTTGCTCCGTAATAATGATAAGAGTGGCATATGATTGAAAGGTCTTTTGCGTTCAGGTTTCTAAACTTGGTTTTGGTTGTGCGGGACTTTCTGGCATGCTAAATGCTCCACTCTCACATGAAGCTGGATGTGCGATTCTAAAAGAAGCATTCAATAAGGGTATCACCTTCTTTGACACCGCTGATATCTATGGACAGGAGGGCGACAATGAGATCATGATTGGGAAGGTAATTCTGTCACTTGAAAATTAGAACAGGCCATTAAATACGCTATACTTATTTTCAGAAAATTTATCATCTTTAAGAGAAATAATTTGGTTGCTTACTATGATTTATTAGGCATTAAAAGAGTTGCCTCGTGAACAAGTTCAACTAGCAAGTAAATTTGGCATTTATAACATGGATTTCACTCAAGTAGAGGTCAAAGGAACTCCTAAGTATGTGCGACAATGCATCGACGCCAGTCTTAAGCGGCTGAATGTGGATTACATTGATCTGTATTATCCGCACCGGACAGACATATCTGTGCCAATAGAGGAAACGGTTAGTATTTGAAGAAAATTCCTTCTATTTATGTTACTATATGATTTTTCTGCACTTCCGCTAGACTGCCCCTAAAATTTGTTTTCTTTTCTTTCCCTTTTGTGTCTTTCTCCTTTGAATTGATTGGAGAAAAGATGTGGGAGCTAAAGAAGCTAGTGGAAGAGGGAAAGATTAGATACATTGGGTTGTCCGAAGCTAATGTGGATACAATCAGGAGGGCACACGCAGTTCATCCAATAACTGCTGTAGAAATGGAGTATTCTCTATGGACTCGTGAAATTGAAGAGGATGTAATCCCACTTTGTAGGTAAGTTAAAAATTTGTAATTTTGTGTCGTCTCCCAATGTTATATCAAAAAAATAAAAATAAAAA
>CAIGRB010078352.1:73000-108331 GCA_903798255.1 Fraxinus quadrangulata | reverse complement strand
TTTAAAACTAAAACAATTTATTTTTGCTTCATTGAAATTAAGAAATAAACAATCAAGAAATTAAGTGCAATTCTATATATTGCACAAGAGAGGAGGACAAAGTCGGAAGTTTTGTCAAGAGTGGAGGTTTCTACAATTTTCGAAAGGAGGTGTATTTGAAATAATTATAAACCTCGAGGAAAGTCTATATAATCGTCTCTAAAATTTAATTTAAACATTATTCCCGAGGTCTACTATTTTTGTGGTTCAAAATAAACAATACATGCGCCTGACACCATAATTGTGACTCTTTTATTTATTTTTTAAAAAAGTAACTCGTAAGCATTGATTGAAATTCCCTATCCTGATTTGTTTTGTATTATTTTTATGTTTTCAATTCGGATCATATTCAAAAAATAAAAATATATTAAAATATAAAAAATAAAAAGGTTGATAGATGGATATATTATAATCCCCTATCTGTCTGGCTTTTTGAAAATATCCAACGATGCAAGGATGAAATTTTAATCCTTAGCTCTATCATGTCATGTTCCTTTGTTGTCCCGCCAAGCAAGCAATTAGAGTGTTATTTAGAAATGTGAATGGAATATGTTTCGATCAGCATAACAATTTATAAATTCTAGACGATTATTAATTGTTTAGTAGAGATGGCAAAATGTCACGACACTATTTCACCTCTCATTGCCTCGCATGCATGGGCAAGGATTCCCCGCTTAGATGGGGACCACGATGAAGTTACATTGAAGAAGATAATGAATTGGGTTAGAATCATTAGATAGAATTTAATATTAATAAAACATCTTCTTTTAAATCTAGTTTTAATTTTTATAAATAATTTACTTTTTGTTAAACTTTGTGGACATATAGATTTTAATAATAGTAATGTTGGAATGTAATGTGATGAATATAATACTTTTCTAAAATTTGAATTTTTTTTTTAATAAGGATGGATTTATGATGGGATGAATGTATAAAGTGGTGTGAAAACTTTTTTAATTTAATTATAATTTAAAAAACAGATGAAATGAATAAAGGGGTTAGGATGAAAATATTTCCACCTCCACCTCCACCTCCACCTCCACCACTCAGCCTCCCAAAGTTTCCTAATGGGACGTGGACATCATTGTGGATTGCAATTCTAAATAAAGATTGAGGATTAATTTGCTCATTTTGTAAAATTGTTAGCCAACTTACTAAATCCCTGTTTGACAACAATTAAAATGAGAAAATAAGTTTTTGAATAATCATTTTTTGGAGAATGTTAATTAAAAAGTAAGAAATTTTTTTTGTTTATGTGTAGAATATTTTATTATGAGAATATATATTTAAAAATAAGTCTCCGTTTGTTTTACATTATTTTAAGGAAAAATGAATAATTTGACCATTTTTTTAAAAAAATTTGGGCCCACTACGACACAAGGTGATCAAATATTTCAGCTAATGAACTATGCAACGGTAAAATTTCTTTTACAAATGTGAAACAAGTTTATTTCGATGTAAAAAATACCTTTAAGATTACGTGACGTAGATAGAAAATGCTAAATTACTGGGCCAACTTTCAACGCTAAATGATGTTGCTTAACGCTCTAGAAGAGTTTGAATATTTGATGGAGACATCATTTTCTAAATTACTTTCCAGTTTGATTAAGAGCAATTTGTTTTGTTGCGTTTAATAAAAGATAGGCACGCGTATTTTGCCCCTAAACTATCTAATTAATAACTTATTTCAGAGATCTTCCTTTCTTTTTCAAGAATTGCACAAAACATTAAGGGATTGTTTGATAAAAATTGATAAAATATGTAACGATCTGGGACTCACGCTCTAACCCGTTATATTATACATAATGTCCGCTTTGACAAAGTCTAAATCCATTTTACCTCTCACAACTTCCTATCGCATCCCTCAAAATTCGAAGCCAAAACCTCTATTTTAAAATTAAAGTTCGATCAATAGAAAAAATCACTGCACTTAAAACACGGACAATCACTCTTTGTCGCTGGTAAACCAAAATGAAAGATAGAAGACAATATTAGAATACCCAGGAGTTCACAAAGAGCATATTTTAGCTCAACTACTCGTGTTGTTGAAAAATAAATTATAAGTTAAACAATCAAAATCCATTCTTCTAATTAATTAATTAATTATTATTTTTTTCGAAATGCTGCTAGATAGAAAATAAAATAATATATTGCAACTATATTGATGATAGGATTAATGCTTAAAGTCCATTTATGTACTCCAATTCTAAGGAGTTTGATTTCTATTCAAAAACACTTATGATGGAGGTTTTGCCCAATTTCCTCTAAAAGGTCATCATTTCATGAATACAAGGAGTTTTGTAGGAATTAATTGCCCATGTACTTGTAATAATAATTTTTGTGGAAAATGGTGGTCATTATGTCAAATGAATCTTCACTCTAGCTAATGCCTCGAAATTTATTTCAATTCTTTACCTACTCTTAAATAAGGACGAGCACGATTTGATTTGATTGAATGTTGAATTATTTTCATATGAACGGTTTAGATTTTTTCAAACCAAACCTGACAAAACCAATTTTTGCTAGTAGGTTTGGTTTCATACCACAATTTTAGCTACGTAAAAATAAATATATTGGTGTGGAATTTCAATATAGCACTTAAATTCAAACATTTTAAGCATAAATGTTGAAATACAAATATATTTATTTCGAGACAAGCTTAAACCAATAAATCAATATAAAGTTTAACCATAAAATATCAGCTTGCAAATTCATTTTTTTTAAAATAGATAAGAAAATATTATCATAGACATTATTTCCCGAGAGAAGCCAATAGAACCCTCTAGCAAGCAAACTACTAAATTTTTGAAGTATAAATTAAATTATGAAAATAATATATTAGGTGGTAAACCAAGTATTTTTTTTTTTTTTTGAAAAAATAAAATTGGTGGAGCAGTGCGGTTTGATTTTTAATAATTTTTATCAATTAGAACCTAGACCAAATCATTTTCAAATGATTTTGTTCAATTTTAAAACGGTTGAAATCCAAACATGTGGATCCGAACCAACGATTTCAAAACTGAAGTTTCGGTTCGTAGGATTTACCTTTTTTTTTTTTCCATCTTTACTCTTAAAATTTCACTAGACAATTTTTGAGTCAACTTGTCTAAGTGCGTTGATCACCCATGACAACTTTGGCGGTGGTGATTCTTTGTACACCTAACCAACAATGTGTTGAAAACAATGGTTGGGTGGCTGACTTTGGAGTTAAATTTGAGTGGGATCCGATTGTTCATTTTGAAATATGAAAGTTGATTTATGTTCTTGTCCGTGAGTACATCGAACGGTGAGGGGGCGAATCTGTTTTAAGGAAATTTTTTCTTGTTACAATTTCTATTTCGTATTTTGTTATTTAATTTCAGTTAATAAATTATTTTCCTTATTTGTATTTCAGCCTACTAGTTTATCCACTTAAATATTTTAACACGATGTTCGTTGAACTACGAAGGGCCTCTGAATTACTTTTCAAATGATTTTTTATAAGATTGTGAATTTTAAATAGTTGTATTCAGTCACATTAAAATCATAATTTATGTTTCTTTTCACAATATAGTAAAATTTTATAGCTGTAAGTCACCGATGTGATTTGAGTTGATTTTACAATTGTTAGAATAGGTTGAACTAGAATTGAAAAAAATTATTGAGCTAGCAAATTTGTTGAGTAAAATTGAGTGCATTTCCATTTTTGTACTTAAGTTTTGTCCAATTGATGCTCTTTACTCTGAAAGAAATCCAGCACCAAATGTTACTGCACTTCTTGCTTTGGCACCATTCCCTATTTTAGCACAAAAAGTATTGCCACCCATTATGCAAAAATGATATTTCCTTTGTTAGTTGAAGACATAGCTATAATTCAAAGTACTAAATTGTACTAAGCCCTCGTTTAGCCCCCATTTTTTTATTACATTACATTAATTTTTTCTCTCTTCATTTCAATCACACATTCATCAAATAAAATAATATTATACACAAATTCAAAATTTTTCATTACTTTCTACCACACATTTTCACATCAATCACTATTTCAAAAATTTTCAACACCCCGAAATGGGGGCCAAACAGGGGCTATATTTGAAGTGTTATTTTTAAAATCTTAATTAAGCATCGTGTTAGAACTGCTAAAGATATGTGAAGATAAAGTTTCGTATTGATTAGACATGAAAATAATATTGAGTTTATAAGATGATTTGATTACTCCACTCGGAGCATGTTTGTTAAAAATGTTTTCACGTAAGTAATCCAAGCTTAAAAAAGTTTGTTTGAGAGCAAATTACTTTGCTTAAAACAAATAATTTTGTTATTGATTAAAGTTAAAAATAAGTAACTTATTTAAAAAAAGGACATGATTGTTATTTTGAGATAAAAACTTAAGCCCCAACAAGAACAAGTAGATATTTGAAATTCAATCTATTGACTATTTCCACATTTTAATACAAAATGTAGATATTTGGAGATCAATGTCTAGATCAAGCGATAGGAGTGAAGTCATTCGAGGCTGTTGACATGTATTCGAGTCTTATTTCGGGAAATGATGAATTTAAGAAAGGAAAAAATATAGTATTTGATAAGAGGGAAAATTTTACTCGAGTCATTAAACTTTAATTTGTTTATTTGAGAATTGTTTTCATTTTATCCGTTATAATTATAGAAAATTATATATTTTAGAATTGTTTTCATTTTATCTAACTAACTACTAAAATAAGCAATTAAAAACAAGTAAACAAATCATGGAAATTAATCAATTCATACAAGGCACTATCATCTCAAATTTACCACAGTTAAACTACATCAATCTTCACTTACTTGTTATTAACCAATTCTTGTTTTAAGTTGACAATCAATATTCCTTATATTTTAATTTTTTTCTCAAGAGATAAATTAAGCCAATTTTTTTCTACGATCCAACCGTGTCTCCGTGAAGGATGAGAATAAATAAAAATGTAAGACAAAACTAAAAAAATCACAAAAATATTGCAATATGAATAGAAAAATATCTATATTTCCTATATGACCCAATGTTGTTTGTTATTTTAATTAGAAACACGAATTGCCTTTCATTATAATCACGAATCTCGAAAACAATATAAAAATTTACTAAATAATAGGATGTCAATCAAAACGATAACTAACAATCAACTCAATAAGAATTCAAATTGAAAACGAGCAATTAATCATTCAAAGGGTTGACAAAATTTCATGGTAACCATAGTAACTAGAGATTTAGCTTAACACGTTGAGTTGCAAAAATCAAAATCAAAATCTAATGAGAATATATCACAAGATTTCAAAATAATTGAAGAAAGGAGAGAATAAATATTGAATCCTTGAATATATTCAATGAATTTGAATGATCTCTATTGGGAGATATGTTTTCAACATACTTTTATTGGCTTTTTTAATTAAATAAATCAAAACTTCTAGAAGGGGTGAATTGGAGAAATCTTGGGAATTTAGCCCATGTTTGGCCCAATTAAATTAAAATTCATTTTTCTCTTTTCTTATCAATCATATATTTTTCGATAAAATAATATTACACATAAATCTAAAAAAAATTCATCTTTCTTTAACCATACATTTTTCAAAAAATTACTATTCTTTTCATTAAAATGTGAAATATTGGAGTCCAAACATGAGCTTAATGTATAGTCCTAGTTGAGTCAATGGGTTCGTGCACCAATTTGAAAAAGTAAGTGATTTAAAGTTAAATAATTATTATTAACTACATATTTATGTGTCCAACAACTTTTTAATCATACATTTTAAATTTTTTTTATCAAAATCTACTAAAAATCTAATTTTAATCTCCACCAAATATGGGCTAGGTTAGGACTTTCGATAAGGAATTTTGGACAGATTAGAATTTTTAACATATAGTTCTCTTGTTTGTTCTCATTATTTCAAAATACATTTTTTTGCTTTTTTATTTTCAACCACATATTTTTAATAAAATAATATCATACGTAAATCCAAATTTTTTTTCTTATTTTTTAATTACACGTTTTTTTATCAAAATATATTTTGGAGAAAAAAATGGGGCTCAAAGTGGTCATATAGTAGGCCTTTAGAACTTTAATTGAAGACCTTTTAGTCAAAATCTTTGGTTGGTTATACTTTTTAACCAAGTCCCTCATATTGGAATAGGTTGAACCAAAATTGGAAAAGTTTGTTGATGTTGAGAAATTGTCATTTATTTTTTATTATCTTATTTTATTATTTGTTTAAATTTATTTTTAATTACTGAACTAAAAGTAATGATAATGTTGACCCCAAAAAATGTTCCATTGACGTGGTCAATAGATCACAAGGCCTCTCACGTCCATGCAAACTTGGTTCCTGCATATTTGGACAAACTGTTAGTCACATGTGACCTTTTTTGGAGGGGGTGAAGTTGGTCGTGCGCACTCCGACGATCAAATTAGTTGAAAAATAGTTATATGAGTGCGATAGAGCTTTAAGCGTGAGCCTTTAATATAAAAAGGGGGTCGACTCTGGGGAGAAACAAGTAAAAGATAGGTTAGCTAGGTTATAGTCTTAAGAGTCTAAACTTACATTTCTCTTGAATGACATTAAATGTGAACTTTTATAATTGGGCAAGACGAATGAAGGCTGTTGGAAGACAACGCACGTGGCCTCGTCCAAATGACTAACATTTCTCATCATAGACATCAATCAATCACAATCTTAAATGCTAATACCATTTTTGTATGTATAAGGCCTAGCTTGCGGCCTTGAATTTGACCAAATAGGTTGGCGATGGCAGTGAGCTGTCCTGTTAATTACATAATACAAGATCTGGATCGGCTCTCCCATGGGATTCGCAGGTAATAGGGTCAGTCCATCTTTGCCAAGCAGGGAAAAATAGGTAGTTCGCGCTCGAGAGTCAGTTCAGCTTCACCTCGTGTTAGTGTACATGGTGTGGGATCATTGAACCATTTTGCCACGTAGGATGGTGAGACCATGTGGGGGTCCTTGTGTAGAGAGGTGTAACAACGATCCCTAAAGTCGGGTATGATAATTCATATAATGCGTGGACTTTCGAGTTTGAAGAAAAAGGATGTGGTCGTAACAACAGTTTAGGTTTGAAGAACAAGGGCATCGCTTGCAGAAGGCTAGATCTAATGAGGCAATGCCCTAAAAGGTGAGTCGCTTTGATGAAGTTGAAGCCTGTGATGAGGCTAAATTACATAAGGCGATGCCCTTGTTGTAAAGGACGAGCCACTTTGATGAAGGTGAAACTTGTGATAAGGCTAACTTACATGAGGTAATGCTTTTGGTAAATCGCGAGTCGCTTTGATGAAGTTGAAGCCCGGGATAAAACGAATTTACATGAGGCGGTGCCCTTGTTGTAAAGGGGGTGCCGCTTTGATGAAGGTGAATCCCATGATAAAGCTAAATTACATGAGGTGATGTCTTTGATCACGTTCTGGTCCCCTTTGAATGGGGGTGACCGATGAGACATATTTCTAGGCCTTGATGGTCCGATCCTATAAAAAACACTGTGGATCTATGGGGTCCACGTTCTTGAGCATATTATGGGGAAAAGTTACCCTCATGTGGTATATTGTCACCTGGTCGGCTAGTGGCATAGTTTGTGGACATATCCATTTTCACTTCCCTTTCCACAGGGCTGAACTCCCTTCTGTGCACTTGAGGTTAGGTCCCCGTGTCGTTTTCCTCGTGTTCTTGGGGAAATATTCCCTACTAGGGCATTTGATACCCTGCGTGTTTGTGCATTTGCATAAGCAACTGTTGCATGATAGCATTTTGTTGGGCCGTGTTCCTCATATTAGCAGTCATTTCTCCCACTTCCCTGGCTAGACATGCTGTGGTACTGCATCACCTGCGTTAGTGATGGGGTAATGCACGCTTATATTCTTTCCGAGGACTTCTTCTTTAGAAGCCTCTAGTTATCTATTTCTACATTCTTCCCTGCCGCAGTTCTTTCTCCACGAACCAGGCCTTTCTTTAAGGTTTTGCTTACTTTGGGTGGTTTTCACCTCAAGGACACTCGTGGTTATAGTGTCTAATTTTCCATAGACGGTGTCAATCTGTTGACCGCAGAAAATGTATCAAAGACATGGCCAATAGATCCCAAGGCCTTTTACGTCCACGCAAACTTGGTTTCTGCACACTTGGACAAACCTTAGACACATGTGGCCTTCTCCGGAGGGAGTGGAGTTGGTCGCGCGTACTCCGACGATCAAGTCAGTTGGAGAAATAATCATATGAGTGTGGGTGAGTTTTAAACGTGAGCCTCCAATATAAAAAGGAGGCCGACTTTGGGGTAAAAGATTGGGTAGCTAGGTTATAATTTTAAGAGTCTAAACTTGCATTACCCTTGAATGACGCTAAGTGTGAGCTTTTATACTTGGACAAGATGAATGAAAACTATTGGATGAAAACGCAAGTAGCCTCACCCAAATGACTGATTTTTTTTATTTTTTGTCATGGACATCAATAAATCACAACCTTAAATACTAATATCATTTTTGTATCCATAAGGCTTAGCTTGCGGCCTTGGATTTGACCAAATACGTTGGCGACGGCGATAGTGAGTTGTCCTGTCAATCGCATAATACAAGATCTGGATCGACTCTCCCATGGGGTTCGCGTGTAATGTGATCGGTCTAGCTTCGCCTTGAGGGGGAAAACGAGTCGTCTGCGCTTGAAGGTCCGTTTAGCTTCGCCTCGTATTAGTGTACATGGCATGAGATTGCCGAACCATTTGCCACGTAGGATGGTTGAGACCAATATCGACATTCTAACCGTTAATTAATAGAACGCGAAAAAAAGGACCAATTTCGTACCAAAAGGTTGATTCAGGATGGTTATGCGAAGAATGAAAGATTTGGTCCTGAATCCGTACGAGGGAGGGACCACTTCATCTGGCTATCAGGAGAACGTAGTGCACCTCTTAGGGGGCGACGGCCTCTGACGTGGGGCTTTACAGGGGTGGATATTAGGTAACTCTTAATTCAGAGTCCATCATGGATAATTATTGATTCCATCATATCAAATTGTCATCACCTTATTGGCTATCCGGATAATTACTGATGTCATCCTATATCAAATGTCTAGATCAAGTGATAGGAGTGAAGTCATTCGAGGCTGTTGACATGTATTCTAGTCTTATTTCGGGAAATGATGAATTTAAGAAAGGAAAAAATATAGATATTTGACAAGAGGGAAAATTATTAAACTTTAATTTGTTTATTTGAGAATTGTTTTCATTTTATCCGTTATAATTATAGAAAATTATTTATTTGAGAATTGTTTTCATTTTATCTAACTAACCACTAAAATAAGCAATCATTCAAAGGGTTGACAAAATTTCATGGTGACCATAGTAACTAGAGATTTAGCTTAACACGTTGAGTTGCAAAAATCAAAATCAAAATCTAATGAGAATATATCACAAGATTTCAAAATAATTGAAGAGAGGAGAGAATAAATATTGAATCCTTGAATATATTCAATGAATTTGAATGATCTCTATTGGGATATATGTTTTCAACATACTTTTATTGGCTTTTTTAATTAAATAAATCAAAACTTCTAGAAGGGGTGAATTGGAGAAATCTTGGGAATTTAGCCCATGTTTGGCCCAATAAAATTAAAATTCATTTTTCTCTTTTCTTATCAATTATATATTTTTTGCTAAAATAATATTACACATAAATCTAAAAAAATTTCCTCTTTTTTCAACAATACATTTTTCAAAAAATTACTATTCTTTTCATTAAAATGTGAAATAATGGAGTCCAAACATGAGCTTAATGTATAGTCCTAGTTGAGTCAATGGGTTCGTGCACCAATTTGAAAAAGTAAGTGATTTAAAGACACTCAATGCCATCAATCTTAAGATATAAAGCAAAGAAAGAAGAAGATGATAAATTAGAGTTCATAGTAAATTTTGAAGAATGAAGTCAAAATGGGGAATGAAATTAGGCCTTTGTTTGGTATTGATTTAAATAAAATTTTAATCAAAATTAAAATTAAATAATTATTATTAACTACATATTTATGTGTCCCATAATTGTTTAACCATACATTGTAAATTTTTTTTTTATCAAAATCTACTAAAAATCTAATTTTAATCTCCACCAAATATGGGCTAGGTTAGGACTTTCGATAAGGAATTTTGGACAAATTAGAATTTTTAACATATAGCTCTCTTGTTTGTTCTCATTATTTCAAAATACATTTTTTTGATTTCTTATTTTTAACCACATATTTTTAATAAAATAATATCATACGTAAATCCAAATTATTTTCTTATTTTTTAATTTCACGTTTTTTGTCAAAATATATTTTGAAGAAAAAATGGGGCTCAAACGTGGTCATATAGTAGGCCTCTAGAACTTTAATTGAAGACCTTTTAGTCAAAAACTTTGGTTGGTTATACTTTTTAACCAAATCCCTCGTATTGGAATAGGTTGAACCAAAATTGGAAAAGTTTGTTGATGTTGAGAAATTGTCATTTTTTTTTATTATTATTTTTTATTATTTGTTTAAATTTATTTTTAATTACTGAACTAAAAGTAAGGACAATGTTGACCCCAAAAAATGTTCCACTGACGTGGTCAATAGATCACAATGCCTCTCACGTCCACGCAAACTTGGTTCCTGCATATTTGGACAAACTGTTAGTCACACGTGACCTTTTTCGGAGGGGGTAAAGTTGGCCGTGCGCACTCCGACGATCAAGTCAGTTGGAAAAATAGTTATATGAGTGCGATAGAGCTTTAAGCATGAGCCTTTAATATAAAAAGGGGGTCGATTTTGGGGAGAAGCAAGTAAAAGATAGGTTAGCTAGATTATATTCTTAAGAGTCTAAACTTACATTTCCCTTGAATGACACTAAATGTGAACTTTTATAATTTGGTAAGACGAATGAAGACTGTTGGAAGACAACGCACGTGGCCTCGTCCAAATGATTAACATTTCTCATCATAGACATCAATCAATCACAATCTTAAATGCTAATACCATTTTTGCATGTATAAGGCCTAGCTTGCGGCCTTGAATTTAACCAAATAGGTTGGCGATGGCAGTGAGCTGTCATGTTAATTACATAATACAAGATCTGGATCGGCTCTCCCATGGGATTCGCAGGTAATAGGGTCAGTCCAGCTTTGCCAAGCGGGGAAAAATAAGTAGTTCGCGCTCGAGAGTCAGTTCAGCTTCACCTCGTGTTAGTGTACAGGGTGTGGGATCATCGAACCATTTTGCCACGTAGGATGGTGAGACCATGTGGGGATCCTTGTGTAGAGAGGTGTAACAACAATCCCTGAAGTCGGGTATGATTATTCATATAATGCGTGGACTTTCGAATTTGAAGAAAAAGGATGTGGTCGTAACAACAGTTTAGGTTTGAAGAACAAGGGCATCGCTTGCAGAAGGCTGGATCTAATGAGGCGATGCCCTAAAAGGTGAGTCGCTTTGATGAAATTGAAGCCCGTGATGAGGCTAAATTACATAAGGCAATGCCCTTGTTGTAAAGGGCCAGCCACTTTGATGAAGATGAAACTTGTGATAAGGCTAACTTACATGAGGCAATGCTTTTGGTAAATGGCGAGTCGCTTTGATGAAGTTGAAGCTTGTGATAAAACTAATTTACATGAGGCGGTGCCCTTGTTGTAAAGGGCGTGCCGCTTTGATGAAGGTGAATCCCATGATAAAGCTAAATTACATGAGGTGATGTCTTTGATCACGTTCTGGTCCCCTTTAAATGGGAGAGGCCTTGATGGTCCGATCCTATAAAAAACACCGTGGATCTATGGGTTCCACGTTCTTGAGCATATTCTGGGGGGAAGTTACCCTCACATGGTATATTGTCACCTGGTCGGCTAGTGGCATAGTTTGTGGACATATCCATTTTCACTTCCCTTTCCACAGGGCTGAACTCCCTTCTGTGCACTTGAGGTTAAGTCCTCGTGTCGTTTTCCTCGCGTTCTTGGGAAAATATTCCCTATTGGGGCATTTGATACCCTGCGTGTTTGTGCATTTGCATAAGCAACTGTTGCATGGTAGCATTTTGTTGGGCCATGTTCCTCATGTTAGCAGTCATTTCTCCCACTTCCCTGACTAGGCATGCCGTGGTACCGCATCGCCTGCGTTAGTGATGGGGCAATGCAAGTTCATATTCGTTCTGAGGACTTCTTCTTTAGAAGCCTCTAGTTATCTATTTCTGCATTCTTTCATGCCGCAGTTCTTTCTCCACGAACCAGGCCTTTCTTTAAGGTTCTACTTACTTTGGGTGGTTTTTACCTCAAGGACACTCGTGGTTATAGTGTCTAATTTTTCATAGACGGTGCCAGTCTGTTGACCCCAGAAAATGTATCAAAGACATGGTCAACAGATCCCAAGGCCTTTCACGTCCACGCAAACTTGGTTTCTGCACACTTAGACAAATTTTAGACATATGTGGCCTTCTCCGGAGGGAGTGAAGCTGGTCGCGCGCACTCCGACGATCAAGTCAGTTGGAGAAATAGTCATATGAGGGTGGGAGAGCTTTAAACGTGAGCTTCCAATATAAAAAGGGGGTCGACTTTGGGGTAAAAGATTGGGTAGCTAGGTTATAACTTTAAGAGTCTAAACTTGCATTACCCTTGAATGACACTAAGTGTGAGCTTTTATACTTGGACAAGATGAATGAAAACTATTGGATGAAAACGCAAGTGGCCTCACCCAAATGATTGATTTTTTTTTTATTTTTTATTTTTTATTTTTTGTCATGGACATCAATAAATCACAACCTTAAATACTAATATCATCTTTGTATCCATAAGGCCTAGCTTGAGGCCTTGGATTTGACCAAATACGTTGGCGACGGCGGTAGTGAGTTGTCATGTCAATTGCATAATATAAGATCTGGATCGACTCTCCCATAGGATTCGCGTATAATGTGATCGGTCTAGCTTCACCTTGAGGGGGAAAACGAGTCGTTTGCGCTCGAAGGTCGGTTTAGCTTCGCCTCGTATTAGTGTACATGGCATGAGATTGCCGAACCATTTGCCACATAGGATGGTTGAGACCAATATCGACATTCTAACCATTAATTAATAGAACGAGATAAAAAGGACCAATTTCGTACCAAAAGGTTGATTCAGGATGGTTATGCGAAGAATGAAAGATTTGGTCCTGAAACCGTACGAGGGAGGGACCACTTCAAATTAGGGAAAAGAGTTGAAAGGGTTTTCTTCTTCACTTGAGCCTGCTAATCCTCTGTAAAACTATAATCTCGCGTAGAATCATCAATGGCTTCATCGTCGTCTTCTGCACCAGCCGTTGGCCCAGAAATCCCGTGGGTAGAGAAATTCAGGCCCACCAAAGTGGCAGACATAGTGGGGAATGAAGATGCCGTTGCCAGGCTTCAAGTCATCGCGCGAGATGGAAACATGCCTAACCTCATTTTAGCCGTAAGAATTCAGTCTATCAACGATCAGTCTTATTTATTAATCGTATTACTTCATCAATTTTGTATATTTTTTATAATCTTTACTGCTGTGAGCATATTTTGTAATGTGCTGGAGCATACTGGAAACTGGCGGTTAGGTAAAATGATAGATTTTTTGAAACTATGGGTAGTAAACGAAGGAGGGTTTTGGTTTGATAATGCAGGGACTTTACTCGTGAGTGTGGGAAATGCCTGTAGGTTACTGAGTGTAGATGCTGTACCAATTTTTAGATGTCTGTGATTAAAAAATATTCGCACTAGTTTCGCGAAAAAATGGTGAATATTTCCAGCATGTTTTGGTTGTTGATGTATCAAGATGTAGCAATTAGTGCATTACATGCTTAAGTATGCTAAAAATTTCCTCTTATTTCCAAAGGAAACTGCTTCAACGTCTATAGCCCCACTGACAAACGTGTTTATACACATCTGAAGAGGAAAACATATTGTCTTGCTTAGGACTTTTTCCAATGCTATTATATTCTTCCTGTGAATTTCTTGTGCAAATAAATAACTCTTATGTAGCCATCTAGGTTTATCTTATGCAAAGGAAACTATGTTGACGTATGTTATCCATCTTGGTTTGATGTTAGTACCTCTGACCGATAAAAAATTAGTTTTAATTATCTTTCTTCTATTATTTTCTCTTTTATATTTCTTCCTATCTTTTCGGTTGTTCGCTTAATAAATATTTTTCGGTTAAGGCGATTATTAAATTTTGGGAGGGTAAAGATAGAACAAACAAGTTCCTCATTATCTCTCAGGAGACTTTCAGTTTTAGACACATCACTTCCTTCGGATACATATGAAAATCGTCATTACGAGCTCTTGAATGCATTTACAGGGGCCCCCTGGAACCGGGAAAACCACTAGTATATTGGCACTTGCACATGAACTGTTGGGACCAAATTATAGAGAGGCGGTTTTAGAGCTAAATGCATCGGACGACAGGTATGTGAAAAGTATGACTTAGCTCTATTTTTTCTGGTTTTGTGGTACTCTTGGTTGATTTTCTGAAAATGCAGTGATTTTTTTCTTGTCCAGAGGGATTGATGTTGTGAGAAATAAAATAAAGATGTTTGCCCAGAAGAAAGTCACTCTGCCCCCTGGTCGGCACAAAATAATTATCTTGGATGAAGCTGACAGGTGAGTGATCTTGTGATTGAGTTGCTAATGTGCTCATTCTGCCTGTGAGTGAAATTCATACAAGAACCATTATTTCTTTGCATAATTTTTTCCTGTCTAATCTTAACACATTTACTAGCCAGGCAGTTGCTTATATTGCAGCTTGGCTGTCTGTCTGTCTGTCTAGTCTTAGTTTTCAAGTTGTTTACTTATATTTGTTCTGGACATGTCTATGTCTATTGTCTTCTTGAATGTAAATTAGCATGACATCTGGAGCTCAACAAGCCTTGAGGAGGACAATGGAAATATATTCAAATTCCACGCGCTTTGCACTTGCTTGCAACACATCTTCAAAAATTATTGAGCCCATTCAGAGTAGATGTGCCCTTGTTCGGTTTGCAAGATTATCCGATCAAGAGATCCTTGGACGTCTCATGGTGGTTGTTGCTGCAGAAAAGGTACATAAATTTTCTATCTGTGTTAAATGTGCCCTGTCGAATTATACTCTCCTCGAGCATCTTACTGATTATGGTCTCATGCACCTTTTTTCCAAGCTTTCAGTGAAGCCCTCATTGTATTAAACCTGGTGACACTTCTGATTTCAGAAATGCATTTTCCTTCTTTTATTTAAAAATCATAAAGTCACATGGCAGATTGATTTGTTCATGGCGTTTACCCTTTGGTATTTTTGCTAAATAGTTCCATTTTCATCTCTACTTACTTGAACATGAGGCCCCAACTAATGTTATTGTAAAGGCGTGTATTATCATGGTCTCTAAGGTGCTTTCAGCTTTTATTAGACCAATGTTCTTTGTGGCACTGGAAATAAGTTCAGGGTCCACTCTCATTATCTTATGTTCTATGTTTACTCAAAACGTCTTTACTTGGAATCATCATGTTATATGTTCTCTATTCAAATGGCCTCAAGTTTCCCCCATGTATCTGGAATCATCATTTCAAGTTAAGGCCAAATTGACATATTTTGTAATGATGTAGGTTCCTTATGTTCCAGAAGGTCTTGAAGCAATCATTTTTACGGCTGATGGTGACATGAGACAGGCCTTGAACAACTTGCAAGCGACAAACAGTGGATTTGGTTTCGTCAACCAAGAAAATGTTTTCAAGGTCTCTAGGCAGGATTTTTAGCATTATCTTAGCTTTAATCTTCAAACCTCATGGATTGATTGTTAATTTTTCGCGTGGCTTCCAGGTTTGTGATCAGCCTCATCCCTTGCATGTGAAGAACATGGTACGCAATGTAATCGAAGGAAAATTTGATGATGCTTGTGCTTCTTTGAAGCAGCTCTACGATATGGGCTATTCTCCCACTGATATAATCACTACCCTTTTCCGAATTATAAAGAACTACGATATGGCAGAATATCTGAAATTGGAATTCATGAAGGTTTGTTTGAACCCATTGTATCTCTGTATTGTCTTTTCTTCCATTTGCCTATTCTTTTTACCTACCCTCTCTTCTGTTGGATACTCAGGAAACTGGATTTGCCCACATGAGGATTTGTGATGGAGTCGGTTCATATCTTCAGTTGTGCGGTCTGCTGGCTAAGCTTGCATTGGTCCGGGAAACAGCCAAAGCAGCATAACTAGAGAGCTGATGAAGTAAAATGTTAAAAAGAGTTTTTACTACTAGTACGAGCTTTTGTTGAAAATTTTTGCACCATTGTTTTCCTATATCGCTGCTAGATTAATTTTCGAGTAATAACTCTCTTTTGTCTTCCAAGACACGAACTTTGCATGAAATGTGATCTGCTCCAACTCATGGAAGTACTATATATCGGGTTTTAGTTTATGTAGTTAATATCGATGTATCAGAATTTTTTGATGAGATTCATGTAATAATCTAATGACATTTTGAACCGTCTCCATCACTAGGATTGATCGTGCAATTATAATAAAAGATAGTTTTAAAAAGGTGTAATAATCTAATGACATTTTTAATCATGCATTTTTCAAAAATTATTATTTCAAAATTCATTCTCACCCACACAATTTTCAATAAAATAATATTACACACAAATTCAAAAAAANCAAATAGTAACTTGCTAACACAACAATAGTATAGGACCTAAAATACGATTTTTCCAATAAATAAGTCGTCGTACTGATGGAGATGGGGCTGGGTGGCGCTATCGGTCCTTGTACCGGTAGGAAATTTTGAATAGTTGGGCAAATATGAATATCCCCATTTATCGTCTTGTTTACTTCATTTATTTGTTTAATTTAATTTTAAAATTATAAAATAAAATAAAAAGATTGAATTTAAATTTAAAATTATAAAATAAAAAGAAGTGGTTTTGGGACGAAGGCGGGATATTTTGCTATCATAGTCGTGGAGGCTAATTTTTATTGGGCTTTAACAGGGCTGGAGCCCACAGAGGTGTTAGTAAATTGAGCCAACCAACAATATATAGGCTTTAAGAGCCCATGAATGGAAGGTCCAATATCAATCTTGACACAGTGTAGCCTTTCAATATATATGCTAACCAGTAACTAGGGTTTCTGCATTTCAAGTAGTAAACGAAGCGCGGCGAGCTAGGCTACTGTAACAATGGTTCTCAAGTGAGTTGCTCTTCCTCTTTCTTTCGAATAATCCAATTCTCCACTTAGAGATCTAGTATATATCGTGTGTAGCATTTAAGGATCGGTTTTACTATTTTGAATACAAATGGTTGTGGTGCTGCGAGAAATTGAGCGTTAATGTTGGCTGTAAATTATTAATTGGATATAGGAAATTTTGGAATTTTAATGGCTTGTTTGTGCAGTATGATTTTAAATTTGTTGGGGGAATTTATGAATTTTTGTGGCTAGACAGTAGCATTCGGTGTTCTAATGGATGCTTCAATCTAGAATTTGTTTGTTTTACATTTGAAAAATAGATAAATATAGAATGCATCCGTCTTATTTTCACGATTTTTTGTTGGATTTGAAGTGTTTCAAAGAGTTCATGCGATGTCAGTGTTGATATTGCACCTCATTTTGATGGTGGTGCAATATATATATGCTATTATAAGGCCTCGTGATTGCTTCATATTGAATTCATACTCTATTTTCCAAGAAAAATTCTTAGTTACCCGCTTTCAAAGAGCATAGAATGATATATTTATATGATTAATGGACAGTGCTATTTTTGCACGTTTAACTTGTATGTAGTCTGGTGGTGTTTGGGGGTGGGGATTGTTTTCGGTAAGTTTTGCTTCTATTCAATTTATATTTTGCCTTTTTATTTCAGTTAATTTACTTCTGTTCGACTCACCTGTTAATTGTGGGTAATCAGGACAGAGCTTTGCCGCTTCAGTGGTGCCAAGATATACCCAGGGAAGGGTATCAGATTTATTCGCTCGGATTCACAGGTGGATTAAGACTTTGGTGCTTGATTATTCAATTTCTTTTGCATTATGACCTTTTGCCTAGTTTCGTAGCTCATCAAGTTTAACTAATTTTTTTTTTGGTGAATTGCGTACATTTTATGTTTTTCCTACTTTATTTATGTCATTTTGTGAAGGTGCATATTCTGTTTTCACTTTTCAACCAAGAATTTTTTCCCTTTTTTGGGACTGAAGACAGTGTTTTTTTTATTTCGTGATGAAGGTCTTCCTCTTTGCCAACTCAAAATGCAAGAGGTATTTTCACAACCGCCTGAGACCTGCAAAGCTTACATGGACTGCTGTGTACAGGAAACAACATAAGAAGGTGAACTTTAGTTGATAATTCCTTTTCATTTAACCTTCTTTTGTGTTTGAGATGAAATTATCCTTTTGTCACTGATGGTTCTTGTGACTTGACTGATCCACAGGACATTGCTGCTGAAACTGTGAAAAAGAGGCGCCGAACCACCAAGAAGCCCTACTCAAGGTCAATTGTTGGTGCAACCTTGGAAGTCATACAGAAGAAAAGAGCTGAAAAGCCAGAAGTCCGTGATGCTGCACGTGAAGCTGCTTTACGGTATGTTAAGGGTTCAAATGTTTGATGTTCTCATGAATGTAGAAGCGTTTGAGTGTGCTTTCAGCAATATATTAGAGCATGTTTGGCTGTGTTTACAAGTTACTTTTGGTAAAGTAAGGTAAGACTTACTTTTTGAAAAGTAAGTTTTGTTATTAGAAAAATTAACTTTCAAAATCATGTTTTGGCAAAATCAGTAAACTTAAGCATAGCAAATAATGCTCTTAATAGAACTCATTATGACTCATAGCATTTGTTCTCAGTGAAATCAAGGAGAGAATAAAGAAGACCAAGGACGAGAAGAAGGCAAAGAAGACTGAGTTGATGTCCAAGTCACAGAAGGCCTCCAAGAGCAACGTCCCCAAGGGTGCTATGCCCAAGGGTCCTAAGCTTGGAGGCGGTGGTGGCAAGCGGTAATTTCCTTAGTATTTTAAATGTTGCCGCAGCTTCATTAAGAATGATATTGTAAGACTGTCGACATTCTATTCCAATATTTGGGCTTTTGCCTTTGTTCATTTTGAGCATTAGCTTGTAAGACTTATTTGACATGGAGGTTTTTTGAGAGCAATGCCATACCTTATTTGATCTACTGAAACCCGGAAGAAGATTCATTCGGCACAGATTTGAGATTTGTTGTCCTGATCTGAAGGTAATCTTAGTCAACCCAATTATTTTATTGGGTTGATTTGGTCTTTATAACTAATGGTCGTTTTCTGAGTTAACGATGTTACAAAAGTGGATATTCTTAATTGTTTCGTTGTGCTTCCCTTTCGAGGAGATGGATTATCTTGTAAATATTCCTAATTCAGCCAGTTTGAGTGCCCCAAAGACCATCTTTTGGTGTATGTTTGGTGAGTCAAAACAATAAGTTCGGTTCACTTGCGTACACATTTGACTAGATTGGTTTGATATGCAACACTCGATAGTCGATAGTATCATTGTCAAATTGCCTTGTGTTACAGTTAAATGTACAATGACTGACAATGGAGTCTTGAAAGGCCTCAGTAGCCGGGCTGTGAATCATAGGCTATTGCCTTCTTTTATATAAATAACCTGCCATTGAATGATGAACTTTCTAGTTTTCACCCCGACCCAAAAACAGACGACCAAGCTGGGTCGATGAGAAAAGAGACTTTTTAAAAGAAGTGATTCGTTAAACACTATTCAAGATTCTTTATCTTTATTTGGAATTGGTTCACAGTCGTTTCTTTTGTTGCAGTTCGAGAGGGTTTGGGTCCCTGAAGCATATTTTATTAAGATCAACGGAATTGTATGTAAACTCAAAGTAATAGCATGATGTATCAAAAATGTCATAAATGCATAGTTGCTTATCCAAAATTCCAACCATATAATACATGTATTAAATATAATATATGGGTAGTTGGGTACACAATCTCTACCAAATACCCCGTGGCCATTACCTGCCACCCTGTAACGCGTTTATGCAACGAAATCAAATTATATTGAATATTTGAGTAGATAGGTTGGACATAGTTGTCACACCTAATTCATCACTCAAAACCTTCAAATTGAAATTTGTTCTCTCTTCTTTATCTTTGCCTTCAACATTACAAGAACAAACTGTCAATGATTCTTTGAATACAAGAAGGCCGGGGATTTCATTTCACACATCGAAATATTCAAACAAATCAGAATCTTGAACATGTCAAAATCTCTGTCTTTTAAAATTAAATAATCGCGTACTAATTCTTGTCTAAACAATGTAAAAACGTTGTGGGTTTATAGTTTCCTAATTCTTAATTATGTTGGACCTTCGAAATTTCATTTTTAAAAGTTGACATTGTTAAGAATAGTCTCATTTTTCGTACTTTGATTTATTGATTTCATATTTTAGTGATATGGGATTTATCTCTTAATAAACCCCTACAAGATAATGATTTGTTTGAACACATAATATTGACATTCGAGTGCTCATTTGAGTTTTAGACAGATTGAATTGCTTGTCTAAACATAATGAGTTTTATATCATATTGAAAGACTTCGATCGTAAAATATCAATATTGTTAAAATGAATAGACCAAATTTTTTAGATATTACTCATTGATTTCATTTTTCATCGACATGAGATCTATTCGAATAGTTAACACACTTCTATTACACTTTATGGACAATTCATTTTTTTTAAAAATACATTTACTTAAGTTGTCATTGTCGAAATAAAACGTTAAACTCACTACTATGTGGTGCAACTTGCAATAAAGATAATCACACTTTTTTACAGAGTCAATGAAAAATTAAATTTTCTTTAATAATTCAATGTGTTTGTACTCCAAATAAACAAATAAAGAACGTATGGTCAAATTACTTATTTTCTTTGTTATTAAATTTCTAGGTTAGGAACGTGATCGAACTTAATGAAGTACGAAAGAGAAAAATGTGACAAAAAAACGAGGCAAAGAAAACTTTCACTCGATTACTTCTTATCTTACTCGTTAAAAATCCAAAAATTTGGGTTTGCGGTTGTCGAATAATAACTAGGCGAGGAAAAATTTCCCCCTAATACTCCTTTTCTTGCTCGGAAAAGAAACTCGAAAATTTGGTCCCCACGCGTATTAAAAATCCTACGCGTCGTAGACACGGATTTGATAATCCATAATTTACTCAAAAGTCGTAAAATTGTCTGTCTTTATCCATTAAAAAAGAAATTACATGAAAAATTTAAAGAAAGGAATATTAAATATTTTCGAAAATGGATACCCCGTAAAAGGCACATTTGGCATCTGACGAAACTTCCTTTCGCACACAGCTCACCAAACAAACGACAAACGAATACAAATTGAAAGTGGCAATCAACTCAAATTCAATCCCTTTACAAACCCTGTTGCCCAGTCCTTGTTCTTGAAATTGAAATCTCCACCAATTCTCCCATCTTTGAAGCTAAGACATATACTGGGATATAAATATATTATACATACAGCTTGATATTCAATTATTCATACGTACTGTGCGTGTGTGTGGAAATAGGGAGAAAAATGATGGGAAATAGGGATCTGGAGAGAGGAACAGAAACAAAGAGTAGAAATCAGAGCTACCCACAGAGCTATTATGCGTCTGGTGGAACATATGATGTGGGTTATTCAGACAGCCAATGGACTTCATGGTTAGTGCCTATGATCGTTGTGGCGAATGTTGCCATGTTTGTGGTAATCATGTTTGTGAATAATTGCCCCAAGAATCATAATGGGTTTCAAGGTGAATGTGTGGCTAAATTTCTTGGAAGACTTTCATTTCAACCTCTCAGGGAAAATCCCCTTTTTGGCCCTTCTTCATCAACGTAAGGTTTCCTTATCTTTTGGGGTTTCTTTGTTTTTTTTCCTTTTGATTCTCGAATTGAAACTTAGATTAATTTTTTTGAAGTATTTGTTGGGATTCATTTCGATTTGTTAGCTTGGAAACTAATGGTTGACTTTTAAGTGTTTTTACTTTGAGATTTGATTGTACACTCAAGTCTGTGACTTTTCTTGATTAATTTTTTTTTTCTTAACTTAGTTACCTACTTTTGCTTGCTTGCTATTTACTACTTGGTTGCACCGATATTTTAAGATTGGATTTTGAAGCTCTCAATTTTTTGGTCAGATTTACATCTGATTGTATATGGTTTTTTTAACCTTTATACAGTGCAATAATCTAGCGTGATTTTGGTTAAAATCTGAGTCTAATTTCACTTTTATTGTGTTGAAGTAACTTATTATTTGTATAGGATGGGATCTTGTGCATAATTGGGGCCAGTTGGAGTTATGTAATGCCTTAATGGAAGTGGTTTTGAGACGATGAATTGATTGATCGCCGTAGCTCAGTGTCTCATATTTGGTCATGAATAGCAAGCAATATCAACAAACTAAGCCTAATTCCGATGGTTTTGAAATCTGCAGCGTGATCCTTTTTCTCCATTCTGGTTTGTTGGATCCCTAGCAAACCACAATAGGCCATCAAAATTTTGAAAGAATACACAGAAAATGTAGAATAAAACTCGGTCTAATATATCCAATAAACAAACAATATCATATCTTAAACTATCAATTCTTCTTTCCGTAATGAATTGTTGAATGTGAAGTATTTTGAGCAGTTTTCAGTCACCTCCAATTGTTACAGACTTATAGTCATTTCCCCCTTCCATTAGTTTACATGTTGAGTTTTAACAATATCTTTAAAAATGATACGATTTTACCTCCAAAATTGATCTCCTTAAACACGTGCCTAGGTTTGCTACTGGAATCTTTTTCAGCTTATCATCATTGTAGCTTTTATTAATGTAAAATTGTAGTTCTCTTGGAGTTGACTGGTTTATACTCTACAGTAGAATTGATTTTCATGTTGTGTTGTGTTTGTTTTTGAGTGTGGTGGGGAGGGAGGCTTCTTTAAGTGCCCTTGCACAGTAATTGATTTCGTCTTTCTCTCTTCAAAAATTACAGTATTCTTGCCTCTACTTGTGCAGACTGGAAAAACTGGGAGCGCTAGAATGGGACAAAGTAGTTCACCAAAATCAAGCATGGCGGCTAATAACTTGTATCTGGCTGCATGCTGGTGTTATCCATTTACTTGCCAACATGCTGAGCCTTGTGTTTATTGGAATTCGCCTTGAGCAGCAATTTGGATTTGGTATATATCTTAAATCTTATTTGTGCTTTTGGTAATCTATAAGAGGGTAAAGTGAAAATCAACATCTGTGAATGTATATTATGAATGAAATTGACAATCTGGACTCCATTGCAGTACGTGTCGGTTTTATCTACCTCCTGTCTGGAATTGGTGGGAGCATACTCTCTGCCCTTTTTATTCAAAAAAGTATCTCTGTCGGAGCTTCTGGTGCTCTATTTGGACTTCTTGGTGCAATGCTATCAGAGTTAGTCACGAACTGGACTATTTATTCCAATAAGGTGAGACTTTTACGCACTTTTTCAGTTTTTTTCAGATTTTTATCAGAAATCAGATCAACAGTTTTTCATTTGTATTTAACAATTTTCATTGTTCATAAAGGCGGCAGCTCTGATTACTCTGGTGGTCATTATCGCAATTAACTTGGCAGTCGGAATTCTTCCACACGTCGACAACTTTGCTCATATTGGAGGTTTTTTGAGTGGTTTTCTCCTTGGCTTTTTATTGCTGATTCGACCCCAATTTGGTTGGCTTGAACGTCGGCATCTTCCTGCCGATACTCGCCTCAAGTCCAAGTATACAGTTTACCAATACGCTTTCTTGGTGGTTGCCGCAGTTCTATTGATTCTTGGGTAAGCTTTATTTTCATAAATATTTTGCAGATTATATGATCAAATCAAATGTCAAGTGTCATTGGATTTTCTACATAATGCTCAAGAATACTCGAATGAGTGATTCTTTGTAGTCCCGACTAGTCCACTCAACTAAACATACCATAAGCGATTCTCCCGATGTGAAAACTGACTATATCTATGCTTGCTCCCCGTCATTTTGCAGGTTCACAATAGGATTGGTTATGCTGTTTAAAGGAGAAAATGCAAACAAACACTGTAGCTGGTGCCATTATCTAAGCTGTGTGCCTACATCAAGATGGAGCTGTAATAATTGATTGGAATTCTCTATACCATTTTTTTTGGGTCTTCATTTTGTATCTGATTTTTTCCTTTAATCTTTCACAGACATTTTGCTTGTTCATATATAAAAGCCATTAATATGCTTCTTATGTATATTGGGACTTATGCATACTAAACTTTTTCGAGTTTTCACTTGTAAATTATCAGTTTTTTTGTTACTTTTTAATTTTTATTTTCAATGACATGCCATAATAAGCATGCGATGCAATTATTACTCCTTCCGTCTCATTTATATAGGCTTACTTTCCTTATTTTCTTGTCTCAATTATATAATTTTTTTTTATTAAGAATGTTTTGTTTTGTTGTTTTCATGGATGTATCCAACGATGTCTTGAACGAAATATTAATTCGATTACCACCAAAATGTATGTTCAAATTCATGTGTGTATTGAAGAGATGGAACCAAATAATAAACAATCCTTCGTTTCTTTGTGCTTAATCGTTTGTTGGGCTTCATGCAATCCGCGAACTTACCTAGAAATCGTCTCTGCCTTCGAGGTCCCGAAACCAAAATCCTATCCCTTTCGAGTAACAAAAGCTATTACATCCCAAGTGAACTTGGCCACTTCGTTTGCTCGTCTAATGGCCTCATTCTTTATGGTGACGACTCGACTAGTTACAATTTAACGAACCCTTTAACTAAAATGTGGGTGTCCATTCCATCATCTCACAAAGATTTTCTTGAAATTTCAAGTGGATTGGTCAGCGAAGAAAGTACAACCCAACTTGTTGCAAATTACAAAGTTGTGCGGTTTGGTGTTACTTCTATGAATGTATTAGATAACATTGACACTTACTCATCGAAGACGGGAATATGGGTCATATCAACACTTATCACGACAGATAAATTTCATTTGGTACTGTTTAGTATTCATTATGTGCTTCGTGGTGTTTTCCATTGGGTCGTGTCGCCATTATATATCGCGGTATATGATCCAAATCGTGACATTGGAGGGGACAGAGAGGACCATCTCCAATTGATTGAAGAACCATCTTCTGAGGTTATTTTTAGTGGTCATGTTCTATCAAGGTCAAGTGATGACATATTGTGGTATTGAAAGATCACTCATCAAGGCATGCAAATTTGGATGCTTCCAAAGAGTCGAAATGGCTATAAACGCTCTTGCACCATACCTAGAAAAGAGTGGAGTCTTGTGCATAATGTTAAAATACATTGCTTCATGTCTATGATAGCCTTGAGCCCGGAGAACCCACTTATCGTGCATTTCAAGATAGGGAAAAAAAATCTCTATAACACGGAAGCGAAGTTCATGGAATTAATTCAATATCATGGCCAACCGATCGATGATCCTTCCAATAATTGTACTTGGCACCCATACTACGAATCACCTTTTCTGTCTTCGTATGCTCTTCAATAGAGTTCATTAAGGTAAATTATATGAAAGAAAAGATGGCAAGAAAAAAGGAAAAATTCGTGTGAAAATATACATCAAATTTGCCAAAGGCAAGAAGAAGGCCAGGAAGAAAGAACCAGGTTGCTGTCGGAAAGAAGAGCTGTTGCCGCCAATTTCAATTAAAAGGTCCTTGTGATTCTAATCCCACCTACAATTGAACAAATCAATCATGGAAGTTATGGAATTAACAAATAAAGGAAATCAAACTAGAAAACCAAATTTGAAGAATAAAAAAAAGAACGATAAATTCCTGTTTTTCTTAGGCTCAGAAAGTTAATCCAACACCAAAAAAACAACACCAAACTTTGGAGAAACGCAAAAGGGCACACCAAGGAACGAAAGACAGAAGCTGATTTTGAAGATTTGCACAAAGCAGGAAGGTTTTAGCACTAAGCAGAGAACCGTTTGATTTGCTTCTTCTTAAGCACAAAGCAAAAGTGATTTTTGGTGGGTAAAATTGAAACCGAGAGGCTTCAATTTATAGGCAGAGAGTTCAACAAATTTCCCAGGATTTTCTCTCAAAGATAGATATTACGAGAATTGAAAAATAGTTACCAAAAAATAATGATAGAGTTTTACAATTTTGAAAGAAGGAAGAGATAAACCCTTATCACCTTATCTCCAATAAATTGGGTATTGAGCATCTAGTCCAGTACGCCGATTTCCTCTAAATACCCAACAAGATGTGGGCTACATCGTTTGTGGTGTGAATCTTAATATTCTTCAATCCCGAGCTTATAGTCTATGAAGTTAAACGGGCCACGATTTTTCATCATTGTTTAAGGGTTATTTGGGCTTCACTAAAATACCCAACAATCCTGGAATCATATTTTTGGCATGATAACTCACAAATCTTGGCACTTAAATTGTGGATAATGATCTCCTCTCATTATTGCGATCGAGATTGGAATTGTAGGAATGCAACAAAATGCAAATTTTGAGACGTGGAACTACAATGTGATTTAACCATGAAGATCTTGAAAGTTCGTCATTTTCAAGTAAAAATCTTGAATCGAAATTTATGTTCAAGCTTGCTACAAAACCTTTCATTAATTTTCGAGTTTACTTATATGAATTGTTTGTGCGGTTCCCAAGGTCCAACAATGTGTCTCCCAAGCTTGTTATAAGTGCAATTAGAGTACCATGGTTTCGCATCACGACAATCCATTAACACACCATCAGTATAGACCAATCACGTTGATTATGGCAATCTTGCTAGACCACTTGGCATCCAACAAGCCCTTAAAGTCTCTTGCCCCTCCTATCAAGAGAGCGATGCTTTACCTTTGAGGCATCGCGACATTTGCACCACAAAACTCTCTATGATATTGATACCGTAACCACTATTTAGTTAAACACTTGTACTTCGAGCCCAAAGATTCCAATAATTTTTTGCGTCAATAATAAATGGCGTCGTCTAAAGGAGTAATCACAAAACGAGGTTAATGACGTGTTAGAGTACTACTATTCAGCACAAGTCTAAGTGATATTGAATTCTATCTAAATTTGTTCAATGAATTGAAATGCATCTTTAATTCACTAATAAGTCTAAATGTAACCATTATTACTTAGACTGATATTAAACATCACTGATGTCAGAAAGTTGAACGGCCTCCTCTTGGCCGTTCGATTTCTTAGTTGACATCAAGTTATGGTAGCAGCGTTGCAATCTATTGCTGTATTATTCGTGTTTGTTTACCCACCATTCTTGCCTTCGTCCCTCGACTAAAATAAAGTCAAAGCACAATTTGCTTAAAAATTAATTAAGGAAACTGATTGGTGGTTTTCTTAATAATCAGTGGACTGTACCATTGGGCTTTTTTCCATTTGCGTGTGTGTGTTTCCTTCTTTATTTTTCTGGTTTCTTGTTTCAATCTTGCTACATGTACATCAAATTTGACACTGTTATAAGGTGAAAGCTTTTTATACATTAATTTTAAAAATACTTTACACAACTAATGGCTCAGATTTTGATACAAAATGAAGTGTTAAACTTGTTGTACACTCTTCTTAGTTCTTCTTGTTTTGATTCGGAAAAAGGTAGATAGGCTAGTGATTGTCCTAACAAAAAGACTATGCCTATGTTTAGGAAATAGTAAAAGTAACTTACAATTTATTTTCCAAAGTCAAATATTAATTTTAGCTATAAATTTCTTCTCTCGTAGACAAGGAAACAATTCTAGAGTCGTACTTTGATTAATGTTTCTCAATCATTTTTATTCGATTCAAATCCAGAACAACGCGGAAAGTGTTAGAAAGTATAGTACTCCATGAGAGATAAGAAAGGAATTAAGATTTACCAACCTTGTCGATTTTCCATGGTTATATGTCCCAATCGTTGCCTCTATTTAAGGGCTTTGGTCAATTTCCAAAAAAAAATCACTTATGAGATCTGAACAAGCTTATATTTATTTATTTAATTTAATTTACTTTTGTCTTTGGATTATTGAACACTTTAGGCCTACACCAACCACTTTATTAATATTACAATCAATAACATGAAGCAGAAACTTATCAATTCATGTGTCCTTTGGCATTGATCATTGATAAAAGTTCATATATGTCAAGATTTCTTGTCAGTGATTCATTATGAGATGTATCCTTTTGTATTAAGTTCAATAATACAGTTGTTTGTACAAATGAATTGTACATGATAATTTACAGGTGATGAGACGAAGACGATGGACCTTATTAACTATTTTAAATTTGATTTTTGTCCAAACTCCAATTAAATATTATCATCTGGCATTCTGTAAACACATCTGGCAAATCTATCTATACATGTAGCATTGTTGCAAGTTCAAAGGCTTTTAAGATATCAAGAATTATTATTAACGTAGAAGCAAGTGAATTTTCGAAGTTCTCTATCATGTGATTGATACGTCGGGTAGTGGTGTATGTGGCCTTAGGCTTGTGTATTATAATTTAGACATTTTTTATGGAATAGCTTCTATAGAGAATGATTCAGTGGTTGCTAGGGCGGGATTAAATGGTCTATCAATCGTGAATTTTTGAAGTCAATCGATTCTAGGATGATCAATTCAAACTTATATTAACTTCCACACGAGACACATCTTTGCCAAGCATGCTCTAAATGGTCTATAAATCGTGAATTTTTGAAGTCTATTGATCCTAAAATGATCAATTGGCGACAAATGTCACTCGATGGATTTTGCATTTATAGTTTGATTTAATCTTGTGTCGGCCGATGAAATAATTGTAGCCCTTTCATTTTCACAAATTCAAATTTCAGAACCATTGCAACAAATGACCTGACCAACCCAGACGGCAAGCATGTATGGCTCATAAACTCTAGGAAAGTGACTTTAATAGGAGCCAATATTTGCACATCTTAATGTCCTATCAACATCCCCATGGCTGCTAATAAACGGCACCATTGAATAATGGGACTATAAATGTGTTGACATTGAGGCAGCGCAGCCTAGCCGGACCGGACCGGACCCACATGCCCGTATTTATTATTTCAAAGAATACTGGAAAAAGATAAATTTGATTCGACTATATAAAATTACTTCACGAAAATATTATATATTCATGAAATTCAACCAAAACCCGGCTCATGTAGAGCCATTTCTTTGCAATTACATTTCCAAATTCATGCGTGCATAATTCTTAACATTCCGGCGAACTTGCAATCTACAACTAACTAGATAAGTTTGTTAGAATGATCAGTTGATAACAAAAGTCAATAAGAAAAGCACAAGACTTGAGTCTAGTTAAATTCTAGTATCTGTACCAGTGACCACCGCTGAACCCAACAGCGTCTCCTCTGATTGGCATTCCTAGTCTGTCTAAGCGACCTGATCCTGGATAATCTTTGTTGGCGAAGTTGGAATGTAATGCTGAACCCTTCTGCATGTTAGGTCTTGATTCACCGTATCCATGAACAGAGTACCTCTTGGTTGAGCCCGATCTCTCATATTGTGGCCTTTGTTTTGGGGCACTGAGAGATCTCGCCTTAGCTTTAGATGATTCAGTGTAAGACATGTAGTTTGGGTGGTCAGAGTATCCACTCAAACAGCTTCTTGAACCATCACTCTTAGTAGGGGTAAACGGTCCTCTCTTGGAGCTACCTCCCATGGATGATGCCGAGTAAAATTGTGGGCTGTTGTCAGCAGTGCAGAAAGTGGTTTCATCGACATCTTGTGCAAACTTCAAAGGACTCAAAGATTGAACTTCTTCCGAAGATGGACTTAAAACTGTTTGACGGGATATGGAGTCCTTTGATACAGAAAAGCTGCGACTGTTTCGGTCCAAGCCCGTGCTAAGATGGGACGAGTGAGGGAGGGTTATATTTTTGGACATTAAATGTGGCTTCCCAGTATCAACTTCAAGAATCTTATCACCTCTTTCATCGTCTGTGGGGACAGATCTTGTAGAAGACCCATGTTCCCACGATCTTTCGAGCATTTTGTTGTCCATCCAATTGCAACCCATGAGTGCTTTGTCTGAATCATTGATGACCTTGGGATTAGATTTTGAACCATTTCTCTGCAATCGTTTCCAAAATGGACGGTGAGGCATATGGTACATACAGGTCAACCACAATCCCAGTAAGAGAGATTAAGAACATACCTTGAGCATCAATAACTGTTCATGCTTCATGCTCCTCGTCCGATTAACATGCTCAAGTTTCTCAGGAGTTGCAGGTCCCTACAAGTTCAAAATAGATTTTGATCACCAGCACAAACCAACCAATTAAAGCCTGAGTCGAGAATTCAGTAGCAGGCATATCTAGATCAGACCAGCAGATGTAACACCAAATCTAAAAACCAGTCTAAGTTAGCATTCAAATAGAGTTTATGAGCAGTAAAAAAAAAGGACTTACATGAGATGCAGTCAAAATTACAGATATATGGAAATACTACATGGCAAGTATCTCCACTTTTCTGAACAAAAACTTGCAGCTTTTGTCCCATAAAAGTAAGCATGTAATTTACAATTTAATGGTGTAGAACATATACTTTTTAAAGCCTAACTATGCGGCTTAAAGTCTTCCTACTTGTCTTACATTGCAGCAATTACTTCAAATTCAACAAAGTCGTATGGTAGACGAGAATTTTGCTTACTCGATAATTGAAGTGAGAGGACTTCAAGCTTAAATGTGGATATTCAGAGATCAGAGCCCGTCCAGCCCTTGCTCTTGATTGAGCTCGTAACAAAGCATGCATTCGTCGTAAAATATCTGCCGTCTGCTTCCTCACAAGGTGACCTCTCACCAGTGCTTGAAGCTTGACTAGAGCTTTCAATGCTCGCAAAGCCCTCCTTGACTACAAATTACCACAGAAAATAACTCCAGAACATGAGCACGCATTAGAAAAAGGTAAATTATCAAAACATGTTTGGAAATAACAAGCTAAACATCTTTTACTTTTTATTAAACTTAGTCAAACACAATCTAACTCAAGATAAATGTGTATCAGCGAACTTTGAGGTTGTTCCACACTTAAAGTAAGATTAATGTAGTACTTAATTGACGTTAAATTAGATTAAAAAGAACATACGTACAAAACGGGCCCATGGGACAGCAGTACACACGCCCATGAAAATTTTCAAAAGTGATTGGCGCCCTAAGGAAAGAGTTTGAGTTTTGTCTTATGAAGTCTCATACCATAAAAGTCCGACACTCAAGAAACCAAGGACAACTTACCAACCGTCCTATAAAGTGAAGAAAAGTAACCAACAACCTCTGATAAAAAATCTAAAGCATTGGAGATTGAAAACTTACTTTTCTCCAGTGAAGAAAAGTAACCAACAACCTTTGACTTGCTTTTACTAGTGGCGTGTACATATAAACTCTTAAATTTTAGAATCACCCTTTGAATTATGGCTAATTCAAAGGCAGCTTCTTAGTAGGTCTTGCCAAACTGGCCCTTAGTACTGGACAGAAATGAATTAAGAAATCTTACTCTCTACCAAATGTGAACAGCTGAAAGTTGTATCATCGTGAACATTACCATACAAATTGGAAATGATTAAAAAATTATTAAAAAAATTGGATCCACGTACCCATAAACTGCCCTGTCTACCAATATGGACAAAGCCATCAACAACTACATTAAATTCTAATGAAAAGTACTTGTTTTAAAAGTATCATTACACAGATAATTGAATACTTCACCTCAACCAAAAAATCTTCATTTTCAACCTAGCTGTTGACACCTTATTTCAGAAATTTTTATCTTAATATAATAATGGACCACACAATGTATATGTATATTTATGTATCTATATGTGTACAAACATAGATGGGCAACGTACAACTCTGTAAACAACGCCGACAACACAAATCGATACGAAAGAACAACTCAGGTGGTAGTGAAAAGACGAGAACAAACGCGACTGAAATTAATACAGTTCCCAAAACTTCTGTAACAGACAAAGAAGATGACGGGTCGGCGGGTTTGGCTCGGCGCCATTTGACTCAGCACCCGTCTAACTCGGTCAACTTGCAGTAGTTTGGTACTGTACGTTATCCAAACACTCGTTATAACAATGAAATACAATCTATTATGCATCGACAGGAAACTAACCAGATAAGCACGGAAATGGGATTGAATCTTAACGGCAGCCCGTTTTTCTCGATTCCCATAACTTGTGCCACCACTAACAGTAGCACTTCTCCCGCTGCTTGTGAGCTTGACGACTGCAGCAGCTGCCTGAGCCGCCGCAACAGCAGCCTCAGCTACGGCAGCGGTGGCCGCAGCCACCGCGATCGCGTGTTTACTGGCTTCACTGTCATTTTCGCTCGTTAAAACTGCCCCGTCTGAGGATTTTTCTTTGTGGGATTTGACGAAACTCCATTTCTTCTTCAAGGGTTTCTGAGCCGGGTCTGTGTTAGAATCTGGTTTCTTGAAGCGAAGAAGACCACGGAACCATTTGGATGCTTTGCCCATCTGGTTTTTCTGATTGATTACTGATGAATATTGCTACAGAAATTGAACATTTTGAGAGAGAGAGAGAGAGTGTGTGTGTGTGTGTGTGTGTGTGTAAGGATTGAATGCTAAGGAAGCAAAATTGGTGGGGACTATGGGTAAAAGTCAAATAAAATGCTCCTATTCATACTTGGGGATTAGCTCACTAGCAGCATTTATAAGGAAAATAATAATAAATAAAGATTATGGACTGTTTGGCAAAACTTATGCTTTTCGAAAATGAACTTTTTGATAAGTCACTTTAATTCAACCTCCTCTAAAAATTATTTTTGTCAGATAAAATATTTTTTAAAAATTATATAAACATATTCAAGATCGGCTTCTTAGTATCAAAATCAACTTTTGACTTTTCAGATAATGAAATATTTATACATATTACAGTATATCGTATCTTTATTTAATGATGTTGGTTGCAGCTCTTGTAAGTTTATTACCTGTTTAAGAAATGTAGTGGAACATAAATTTGTGTTGATTCTTATTCATGCTAATCGATTTACACTGAATTGATTGTATTCTTTCTCATAATAAAAGCTTCTTGTCCTAGCTTTTAAGAAGAATATATTTACCAAATTACAAATAATAAACAAAGAGTGAACCGATCAATCAGATCAGTAAATCAACGAACTGGCCACTTGTTCATTTCCAATCACATTAATGAATTGGGTATCGTTCGAACCAATCAACACCTATTAAAACCAATCAAAACACGTCTAACCTGGATGGATTTTGGAAGAAATCGAACCAGTTCAATGAATTGGTTCACTTTTTTTTTTAATGTGATGGGAAATATGTGGTTGAAAAAGAAGGAAAAATTATTGATGTGATAGAAAATATTATTTTATTGAAAAATGTATTGTTAAAAATAAATAGAAGAATGATAATAAAAAAAATAATGTGCCTCAAACAAGTGATTAATATAAATCCTTCAATGCAAAATTTTAATAACAAAGGCAGTAGAGAGACTCCTATGAAAGACTTGGCTTCCACCACGGTGCTATCACACAATTTTTAATATAAATCCTTCATCTACTGCCTCAATTTTCAGTAGATTAATTGACCTAATTCAACTTTTAGGATATCAATTAGTATATCGATCCTTTTAAGATAACATTTTGTTGGAAATTGATTTAGAACATTGAAATTTTGATTAAGTATCAAAAACAAAAATCTGGAAAAGTAATTTTCGTGTCAATTTTGACCAAATATTTGGACTTGATTCGATGGTCAAATTACAAAAGTAAATAGACCAACTTGTTATATTCTTCGAGTAGATCGTCGTTGTATATTTGGAATCTCAAAATCAATTCCGGATGAATGACAAATTGTGGTTCAAAATTGAGAAGAAAATAGAGAAAACTGTCGAAAATTTATCTAAATGTGTTGCTAACCTGATGCTGGACTGTCGCTCGAGTGATAGGCTAGCGACAAACTAGCAACAGAGTCTGTTATTTTCGTTCGAGCAACGTGTTGGCAACATGCTAGTGAAAGTGAATAGTGCAACCTTTAGCAATAGTTGCTGAGTTTGGGGGCGCAACACATCATTCACAACCCCTCATCCTCTATATATAAGACCTTTTGAACGTGTATTTATCATTCAATTATCATTCTTTATATGTTATGTTGTATAAAACATTTCATCAAAAGTGATTTTTTTACATAAAATCATAAGTTCGATAAAATGAGAATTATGTTCGAGTTCATTAGTTTAAGCCATTTGGAGTGCTTTTATGGTTTGACGTGGTCGTTCTATTTTGAGAGATGGTTATCGAAAAATTGTTAGCACCGATGCGGGGCAAATCCATCTTAAGGAAAAAATTGTTCAACACTTGCCTTATGTCAATCGCATCACTTGTATTTCTACTTTTCTTATCTTTCTATTTCTGATTTCATTTATTTTGATTTCAAAAATTGACCAAACTTGTTTTTATTGCAAGGTTCAATGATATGCTTTCATTCAAAAAATGGAAAGTGATGAGTCCATTTTTTTGTATTNACTATATGTTTTTGTGAATATAATATGCACATTATCGGTATAATATCCCCAACATATTTATCCTCGTTAATGTCGTATAAACGAGTTATTGATGACTTGACTATACCTAAAATAAAAATAAATTAAACAGTTATTTTTTTTTTAATATCTTATCACCTGAATTATACCATGCTTTCAGAAACTTTATAATTTATATACTTTTCAATTTTCCAAATTGATAATTTGAATAGAGTCGAATATTATTGCGTATAGAGAAACCCCTCTAGCAACATAAATCACATCGAATTTATTTTCTGTAAACCCCTATTAGTATAGTTAAAAAAAATGATAAAAATGTAAGTTAAATTCAATAATTTATTTTCACCTCGTATCATGCAAGGTCCATATTTTTTTATTACTTTTTATCAAAATATACTAAAAATTTGATTTTTCGCCACTTCAAACATGGGCTCAAGAGCCCAAGACCCTCGTCGTAAAAGTCGGTTTATGGTAGTTGAATTAGTAACCGTTCATCCTTGAAACTTCTTTGAGTCTTACCTTTCAAAAAAGTCTCTAATCAAGTTCTAATTTAGTCAAGTAGTTGAAAATACAGGTCTGGCCTTTTGAAAAGAGTCTAATTGTCTAAATCAATTTCTAATTTAATCTACGTAGTTGAAACCTATGTCCTACGTTGTTGAAATTCCAACTGAGATACGATTTTCGTATTATTTTAAGTATACTCGTTAAGATTTAGCCCCGTTTGATTTTGATAAAAAATAATTATTTATTAAATTTTTATAAAAATTAATGAAATATA